>CM038214.1:644159-749984 GCA_021442155.1 Cymbidium sinense | reverse complement strand
CTCCTTATTGGCCACCTAATAGAAGATATGTCCCAGCTACCAGGAGTACATCTACTATCCATATATACTTCAAATCTAGTTCTTAAGATGAGTTTTATGTGGTTATTACACCAGCAAGCTCTTCTCAATAGTAGATTCCCATGGAGGTGACACTTGAGCTAGATAGCAATGAAGATCGGGCTCCAAAACAAAGCATAAGTGTATCCAAGTCTATTTGTGAAACAATTAGACATCAGTTGGGAACCTTTGCTTTAACCTCACTTTTCCCTCAAAAAGCTAAGGAACTATGAGTGGAAGCCCCTAAGTCATCCATAGGTGTGAAGACTTAGAGGTTCTTTCTGGGAGCATCATCCTTAAGTCAAGTTGATGTAGAACTTGAGGATGATTCATATAAGAATTAATATAATTACCTTTTGATCAGTGCTTGCCTTGTTTTCATAATTTAGCAAAAAAAGGCCTAATCCCACATATTTGGTTAAAGCACAAGTCAAACTGCTTCGAAAGAATATGGAAGAACAAATGAAAAAGCTCTCAATCAAGACCAGGACTAGGATTCAATCTAATGGGTCCAATCAATGATGATAATTACTGCTTAGTCATTACTAATCATTTGGAATCTGATAGGTTCTTTCAAATCACCTTAACTCATATGAGGAGATATGCTTAGAAACTTTAGATGATCTAAATGATTTTGAAGTCAAAGATGCACCACCAGAGTTCAAAGAAGAGATCAAGTCAACCATCGACAAGCTCAAGAAAATCAACTTAGGAATTGAAGAAGATCCACGCCCGATATACATCAGTATTTTGTTGAATGAAATTGAAACCAATGACTTAGTTAGGCTATTGACTTAATTTAAGGACTACTTTGCATGGAGTTATGAAGAGATGCCTGGATTGGCTCCTGACATAGTGATCCATAAGCTAGTAATAGAGCCTACTACCAACCATATCAAGCATGCTCCTAGACGCATGTGATTAGACATAGAACAATAGGTCATTTATAAAGTCAAGAAATTGATCGATATTAGCTTTATCCAGAAGAAAAATACCCTACTTGGTTAGCATCATCCGTTAAGAAAAATAATGACTGAATTCACATATGCATCAATTTTAGAGATTTAAATAAGACATGTCCAAAAGATGAATTTTTATTACCAATCTCAGAGGTGATGGTTAACATTGCCTCATCTCATGCAGTCTTCTCTTTCATGGATGGCTCATCTAGATATAACCAAATAAAGATGGACCCTAAAGATGAAAGAAATATTGCTTTTAGAACCTCGATCTAAATCTATTACTATAAGGTCATGCCTTTCAGCCTTAAAAATGACGGTGCCTTATACCAGTAGGCTATGACTCGAATCTTTGATGAACTCATTCATCATCAAGTCGAGTGTTATATCGATGATTTGTGGTCAAAGTAGAGAAAAAGAAAGACTATCTCTTTGACTTGAGAGTAGCTTTTGAATAGTTAAGTCAATTTAACCTTAAAATGAACCCCCTAAAGTGTGCAATCAGAGCAGCTTCAGGGAAATTCCTTGGGTTTTTTGTCCGACATTAAGGAACTGAAATTGATTTGAAGAAGATCAAGGTGATATTAGAAATGCCATCCGAAAAAGTTTAACTCAACTTAGATCATTCTAAGGGTGGTTGGCATATCTAAGATGATTTATATCCAACTTATCAGGAAGATGTCAACCATTCTCAGCACTTTCCAAAAGGATGCCAAGTTCAAGTGGGATGATAAGTGTGAGCATGCCTTTGAAGACATCAAGCATTACGATGACGCCATGGGTTCTAAGCCTATCTTGGGCAAGCCGCTTATACTTTACACTGCTATGTTAGGTGACTACCTTGGTGCTTTGTTGGCCAAAGGCAATGATGAAGGGAAGGAAAATGCACTATACTACCTCAGCTGTAATCTAATCCCTACTAAGGCTAATTATCCACCCATTGAGAAGCATTGCCTAGCTTTAATCTTTGCATCTCAAAAGCTACAACACTACATGCTTCCTTATAAGGTGAACTTAATCTCTAAGATAAATCCAATATTGTATCTCATGACACAGGAAACACTATCCAAATAGGTGGCACGACAGTCCATGATCCTCTCGTAGTTTGACATTACCTTCATACCCCTCCGTGCATTGATAGGAGAAGCACTAGTGAATTTCTTAGCAACACACCCACTTCTTGCTGACTCTTCACTTAATGATGATCTCTCTGATAAACAAATCATGAACTTAGGGGATACTAGCATTCACCGCTGTGAGATGTACTTTGATGGTGCGGCTTCCTCTTAAAGATGAGAAGAACCACAATCTATTATTCCAACAAAGGCAAGCATAGGAATAGTTCTCATAACTTGACAATATGATGAGATTCTCATATTATCTGTCTAATCCTTGCACCAATAATGAAGTAGAATATGAGGCTTTGATTGCTTGTCTAGAGTTAGCCATTACTCTAAGCATCCAGAACATCAACATCTTCAGGGATTCTTAGCTAGTTATCAAACAAATCTCTTGGTCTTATAAGATTATAAAGTCCAAGCTCCATCACTATCATAAGTACACCATGGACTTGTTGGCCTAAATTCTAGAGGTTACCATTTTTAATATTCCTCGAGGAGAGAACACCATAGCATATGCTTTAGCCAAGCTTGCCAAGGAGTTAGCGTGTCCGGAGGATGAGTCCATATCAATAAAGGTCCAAAATAGATAAGTCTTATCTCTTATTGATATTGAACTCATCAAAAGTACTCTCTCGAAGGGGAGGTTGCCATTGCCAAGAAGGATGAGGAGTTAGATTGGAGAAAACCATTCATGGATTACCTAAATAAAGGTAAACTACCTTAAGAGAAGTCTAAAGCCCATTAAATAAAGCAGAGAGCACTTTTCTATGCTCTTGTGGATGGTGTCCTCATATGATCGTGATCGAGGTACACTCATGATTATGTGGAGCTAACCAATTTGGTCCGAAGATGAAAGTCAAGATCAAGAGACTAGGATACTATTAACCATCGATGATCAAAGATTGCATGGATATGGCTAGGTGATGCCACCAATGTCAAATACATGATGTGGTCATACACTTACCACCTAACATTCTACATCCTACATTGGCCTTATTGCCATTCAAGTTTTGGGATACCAACATAGTGGGTCTGATTGATCCTTATTTTTCTAAGGGTCATCAATTCATCTTAGCTGCTACTAACTACTTTTCCAAATGGCTGAAGGTGATTCCACTCAAAGAGGTCATAGCTCAAGATGTGCTCCAATTTTTTAGGAACCATATCATATATAGGTTTGAGTTCTTGAATTATATTTGATAATGGTAATGCGCATTCAAAACGAGATCAATAACTTTGCCCAAAAATATAACATTGATTGGAGATATTCTACCATCGAATACCTTAGGGAAAATTGCTTAGCAGAAGCCTTTAATAAAACTCTCATCCAAATACTGAAGAAGACACTCGACAATAACAATTGATAGTGGCATGAGTAATTAGTTGAAGCCTTGTGGGCCTACTACACAACATATAGAACTCCAACTAAGTCTACTCCTTTCTCCATAATGTATGGGTCTAAAGCTATTCTACCATTAGAAGTTCAACTCTCATCACTAAGGATAGTTGTGGGTAGAAAAATCAGCATAATTCCAAGTTTGTTAGAAGAGCTCGAAGGTTTGGAGGAGAGACACTATGGGCATGCCAAAACATTGAGTTATATAAAGCTAAAATGATTCAAGCTCACAAGTTGGTCCATCCTTGATTTTCAAGTAGGAGAGCTTATTATAGTTATAAGGAGGATTACTCATCATAAGATGGGATGCAAGTTTGAACCCACTTGAGAAGGCCCTTTTACCATAGAAGACCTACCTAGAGATCTTATCAACTTATTAATCATAAGGGATGGAGTCCAATACTTCCAATCAACATGTTATACTTAAATATATATTATAAATCATGTTTGAAAATAATTATCATCAATGAAAATTCCATTTTGAATTCAATCTCTTACATCTTGAAAGCATTCTTGTTTGTGAATCAGCCATGATGTGTTTAGGGTAGGTGTGAGGAACTTGAGTGGCGTCCTATCCTTCATCGACATAACACAAACACTACACACAAACATATAAAATAAACACATATCTTTTATACTTGGGCTACTCTGACTTGAGATAATGCCCTCGACAACACTCACTCTACTCTTGGTGGGTGAGTGCCACCTACTAGTGTGTCACCTAAGCGGTATTCTTACTTTGGAGGATGTAAGTCTGCTATGCTTTTCTTCCTCACTTGGCCATTGCACACCGATGAGCGCCATGTTAGTTTGGTAAGCCTTACTACATGGCCAGTAAGCTACCTCATGTGGCTTCATTTAAGTGGATATGAGTCTGCTATGCTTTCTTCGTGGATTAGCCTTCGTGCACTGATTGGGTCCAGTATATTTGAGGTTTAAGATAAGTCCCCTAGCGGCTCCTTCTCTCTTGACTGGTTCAAGTTTGGGTCCAGTCTTTCCTCAGGGCTCTCTGCTTAGTAGTCGCTCTAGGTCAAATAGCATGTGTCCCATCGATGATAGACTATCTCGATGATCATTTCCACTTGAAAAGTTGTAAGCCTACACACTTTCTTTCTAGATTGATCATTGCACACCAACAGGCACCTTAGGTTGGTTGGTTCTCACTATGTTGATGGATACACCACTCATGTTGACAGATACACCTTAGGTTGGTTGGTTCTCACACCTTAGGATACACCGCTTATGGCAATTGTAAGTCTGCTACACTTTCCTCTTGAGTTGGCTACTATACACCTATAAGCTTTCTTTTCCAGGGCTCAAGGTAACGTCCCTAGCAGCACCTCCCCTGTGGGCACTATATATGGATCACATCCTTTGCAACCCCATTTAGACACTACCTAGGTTACTATCAGATTAGACAGTTCCCCTTTCCCAGTATCCACCCCTGTGGTTGGAGAATCCATCCTATCGATGTGTATATTCTCCCTTGGTGTAGTAAAGTTGAGATAGGTCAAAGCCAACATAGCCAATTCTTAGTGTGGTCCCTCGCAGACTAACAGGGTCCACACAAATATATAAATAAAATATGTATTCACTTGTGGATTAGGAGGACACCCTTAGCGATACCTTTTCCCAAGCAGGCATTCTATCTTTAGGGCAGTGTCAACAAAACTCCCAATAGGAATTACCTAACTACTCTTGAGTTGATATAAGTCCCCAACGACATTCACTTAGTAGTCAGCCCTAAGTCGGGTTCAATTTATTGTGCTACCAATAGGTCACCCCAGTGTTTGTTCCCTACTTTAGAAGATGTAAGTATGCTATGCCTCCTTCCTAGCATAGCTGTTGCACATCGAAAGGCAACCCCATAGGTTGGCTAGCTCTACCCCATAGCCAGTAGGCTATCCCTTTGGATTTATAAATCTGAGATAGGACAAGTCTGATATAGCCCCTTCTTAGTGGGTCCATCACACACTGACATGGTCCATAAATTCAATCTATCAAATTTGATCGAGTTCACATCCCTAATGGATGTGCCCTTAATTTGAAATCAAACTAAAGCAAATAAACTATATCAAATCACATGAAATTAAGATAAAATTAATCCTAACTACTTTTGAGTTGACATAAGTCCCCAGTGGTATTCACTCAGTAGTCGCCTTAGGTTAGGTTTGATTTATTGTGCATCCAACAGTCACCTAGTGGTTGTTGTTCCTTACTTTGGAAGATGTAAGTCTATGCCTTCTTCCTACACATTGACATTGAAAGGTAACCCCTTAGGTTGGCTAGCTCTGCCCCACAGCCAGTAGACTATCCTTTTGGATTTGTAAACCTCAGGTATGTCAAGGCTAATATAGACCCTTCTTAGTGGGTTCATCGCACACCGACATAGTCCATACATTAACATAGATTAAATTAAACCCAATCTAATTTTTCCCAATGGAGTTAAATCACACCCTTCTCCCCAATGGAGGCCCAAATCATATGTAAAAAAATCAAACAAAAAATTCAAATTCAAAATTAACCTCCCTAGTGGAGCCAAATTAAACCAACTCCCCCAGTAGAGTCCAAATCAAAAAAATCCAACCAAACTCTTATTCCTAGTGGATACATCCCCAAGAAAATCTATGAAATCAAACTTCCCCAGTGAATAGCTAAAACCTACTTCCCTTGTGGAAGGTTCATATACTCGATCCCCAGCGGACTCGAGCCCATATCTCTAATAGATATGCCGCCACATCAATTAAAATAAAACAAATTAAATTCAATTCAATCTTAATCCTCGATAGATTATAGATTCTTATCCAAAGAGAAACTTCTTTCCATAAATCATATAATCAAATCAAATTCAAAACTTATCCCCAACAGATTTTCTTCTTCTATGCCCTCGATATGGACCCCTCACATGTCATGTCCAATGCATGTGTGATCCCCTAGCGGATCTCCCTCCATGTCCTTGACATGGAATTATGATCAAATCTTATTTCTTCTCTTATGCACACCTTTAATACTTCAACCAAAAGCCTAACAATGCATTCATTCAAATTACATCAGCTTAACATTGTAATCAACATTTTTATGATTTGTGATGGTACAAGCTCAATCTAACTATACAATATCATGCTAAACAAATTATAGTGTGAATTAACACACTATATTATATTATAATATGATATTATATTATAATGTTATAATATAATATATTGTCTAACATTACACCTCATTAGAATCACTTAAAAGGAACAAATTACAAACTTTTTTCAAAATATAAATAATGTTCATTTTGGATGTAAAATTGTTATTTTTTTTATTAGAAATGGTACAAAATAGCATAATTTTGGTGTTGCTTCTGGTGTGTGCCATGATTTTAAAATTCTTCCATCTCAACCTTCAAATTAACATTTTTGTGAGTTTTGACCCAATGTATTATAACAAAAGTAAAACATACTAAAATGTACAATAACATTTATAACCACATTCATTAATATATATGTGAAGTTATATTGTTATGTACATTATATTTTAATATGCTTTCATATAATATATTATCTTACATTACATCATAAAATGAATCACTTTAAGCAAAAAATTATAAAATTTGGTTGAAAAATGAACATTTATTTTTGATGCAAAATTCCATTCTTTTGATTAAATGAAACACCATAGCAGACCCCCAATGATGTTCCCTAAATCTTACCTTCAATTTTTCCAAATCCCATCATCTCAGTTATAAATTAGTATTTTTATGAATTACACCAGTACAAACTCTACTACATCATAATATAACAAACTAAAATATGCTAAACAACAAGTAGTAATACATAATAGTATGATATAATGCATGATGCTACATTATGTTATGGAATCCTATATTATAATACACTATAACATATTATATTAAATTACATATCACATCATGAGGGATTTCTTAAGTTAAAAAATGATAAATCTAGTCTAAACAATAAAAAACTATATATTTTAATCATATCACTTACATATTTTAAATTGAAATAATACATTATGATGCCATACTCTACCTATTATGAATTTGTCCAAATTCCACCATTTCAAAGACTAAATTAACATTTTTTTAATTAATTCTAGTGTAGGCTCGACTTCATGATTGTAAAATACAAAAAGAATTTAAAATGTGCTGAATAATATATTAAGATATATGATGCTAAACTATGCTACAACATATAATATTTATTTTGAACATAAAATCTTACATTTTAGACTACAAGTGGTGTAGCACATCTTTGGTACTACAACCTAATTCACACTTTGAACTTCACAAATTTTATCATCTGATCTATTAAATCAATATTTTTATGATTTATATTAATATAGACTATAAGGCATAATACCATAATATACTAAAATATTTTAAAGCATATAACATCCAAAAACACATCACTACATGCTCAAATATGTGATGCTACATTATACTATAATATATGGTATTATAATATGATTTAGGGTTATGGTTTAGGGTATTCAAATATTTAATAGTTAAGGGAAAGTCTCTTGAAGACATTTTCTTTAGCTACCATAACTATGTTAGGATTAGGTCATCTTTAGTACTCTAATGACATCTTTTTCAAGGTTTTTTATGATTAGGGTTTATGGTTTGGATTAGGGTTAGTTTAGGGTTTAGGGTTTTGGTTTAGGGTTTAGGGTTTAGGTTTAAGGTTATAGGTTTTATGGTTTAGGGTATAGAGTTTTAGGGTTTATGGTTTAGGGTTTAGAATTTATGGTTTAGGGTTTTAGGTTTAAGGTTTAGGGTTTAGAGTTTAGAGTTTAGAGTTTAAGGTTTAGGGTTTAGGGTTTAGGGTTTAGTGTTTAGGGTTTAGGGATTGTTTAGGGTTTTGGTTTAGGGTTTAGGGTTTAGGGTTTAAGGTTTAGGCTTTAGGTTTAGGGTTCAAGTTTTAATTTAGTTTAGGTTTAGGTTTAAGGTTTTAATAGATAAATTTAGATTCAACATTTCTTCTTTTGATTTCATCAACCAAGTAGCACCCAAGTTTTTAAGACATAGAGATGAGATAGATAAAATGAGCACCCATAGAGCAAATTAAAACCCTACATAGTAGAACCATCTCTCTGTAAAGACACAATTCCATCTAGATTCGTTCTTCATTTTCTTAAGTTCCCATCAGAACCAACCAGCCTCTCGAGTAGCGGGATCCACCATCATATCCCCAATCTCTCCCTCCGCCACAACCATGGTTGTAACGCCCATCGCTCTTCCCACCTTCATAATTACCACTAATCTGACCACCACCTCCATATCCACCAGCACCTCTAGATCCCCCACCACCACTGCGATAACTGCTACCTTCGCCTTCTCCTCCACTACTAGATTTAGACTGAGCATAGTTGATGGTGATGTTACTACCATCAATGTTCTGCCCATTCTTAAGGTTTAGGGTTAGTTTAGGATTTAGGGTTTAGGGTTAGTTTAGGGTTTAGGATTTACGGTTATAAGTTTTAGGGCTTAGAGTTTAGGGTTTAGGGTTTAGGCTTTTAAGGTTTAGGTTTAGGGTTTAGGGTTTTAGGGTTTAGGGTTTAGGGTTTAGGTTATGTTTTAGAGTTTAGTGTTTTAGGGTTTAGGGTTTAGGGTTTAGGGTTTAGGGTTAATTTTAGTGTTTAGGGTTTAGAGTTTAAATTAAATAAATCGGTAGGTTTAGGTTCATTTAGTTTAGTTTTTATTTATTTGAGTTTATTTTATTTAGGTTTATATTTTATTTTTATTTAATTTAGTTTATTTATTTTATGTTTATTCATTTAATTTATGTTTTTTTAGTATATTTTTTAGGTTTAGGTTTATTTTTTAGTTGAGTTTAATTTTTATTTTATTTTTTAGGTTTAGGTTTTATTTTTTAGGTTTATTTTATTTTATTTTTTAGGTTTGGGTTTTTTAGGGTTTAGGGTCTATGGTTTAGGGTTTATTTTAGGTTTAGGATTTTTTAATTTATAGGTTTAGGTTTATTTATTTATTTAACTTATTTTTATTTATTTTAGTTTATTTTATTTCTTTTTTATTTAGGTTTTATTTATTTTAGTTATGTTTTATTTTATTTATTTTATTTTTTTTTAGGTTTATATTTTATTTTCGTTTAGATTAGGTTTTATTTTATTTTTTTTAGGTTTAGGTTTTAGGTTTTATTTTAAGTTTATTTTTTAGGTTTTATTTTTTTTGGTTTAGGTTTATTTTTTTTAGTTTATTTTATTTATTTAGTTTAGGGTTTAGGTTAGGTTTATTTATTTTAGTTTAGTTTATTTTAGTTTAGGTTTAGGTTTATTTTATTTTTGTTTATTTTAGGTTTAGGTTTTCTTAGTTTAGGGTTTAGGTTTTTTTATTTTTATTTATTTTAGGTTTTATTTTTGGTTTATTTTTTAGGTTTAGGTTTTATTTAGTTTTATTTTAGGTTTATTTAATTTTATTTTACATTTTAGTTTTTTTATTTAGTTATTTTTATTAGGTTTATTTTTTTTTTAAGTTTAGTTTAGGTTTATATTTATTTATTTTAGTTAATTTTATTTTTTTATTTTATTTTATTTTTTTACATTTAGGTTTAGGTTTAGGTTTAAGTTTTTTGGATTTGTTTTAGTTTAGGTTTTATTTTATTTTATTTTATATATTTTATTTAGGTTAGGTTTCTTTTTTTTATTTTATTTATTTAGTTTAGGTTTATTTTATTTTTAGGGTTTAGGGTTTAGTGTTTAGGGTTTAGGGTTTATGGTTATGTTTTAGGGTTTAGGGTTTAGGGTTTTGAGTTTAGGCAGGTTTAGGGTTTATGGTTTAATTTAGAGTTTTATGGTTTAGGGTTTAGGGTTTAGGGTTTATGTTTTTATGATTTTTATATTTTTTATTTTTTAAATTAAATAAACTTAGGTTTAGTTAATTTGCTTTAATTTTATTTAGTTTGTTTTATTTTTATTTTTTTATAGGTTTATTTTTATTTTTATTATGGTTTAGGGTTTTTTTATGGTTTAGGGTTTAGGGTTAATTTTAGGGTATAGGGTATATGGTTTAGAGTTTTTTTTTATTAAGTAAACAGGTATGTTTAGGTTTATCTAGTTTATTTAGATTATTTTTTTATTTATTTTAGTTTATTTTATTTCTTATTTCTTATTTAGATTTATTTTTTATTTTTATTTAATTTTATTTATTTATTTTATGTTTATTTATTTTAGTTTAGGTTATTAATTTTAGTATAATTTTAGGTTTAGTTTAGGTTGATGTATATTTTTAGTTTAGTTTATTTTTTATATTATTTTTTTTAGGTTTTGGTTTTACTTTTTATTCTTAGGTTTAGGTTTAGGTTTTTATTTATTATTTTTTCTTGTTTAGGTTTTAGGTTTTTGTTTTTAGTTTAGGTTTAGGTTTATTTTTAGTTTTTTATTTTATTTAGTTTAGGTTTTGGTTTAGGTTTTATTTATTTTAGTTTAGGTGTATGTTTATTCTATTTTTTTTTTAGTATTTTATAAAACTTGATTTAGATGTAAAACTAGAAGAATTAGGAAAGATATAAAGTTTAGAGATTCTAAGAAAGCGTTTATGATACAAAAATTTAGTGATTTATATAATAAATTAGATAGGTGAAAGATGTATGTATAAGTTTAGAGATAGGAGAAGTAAAGACATAGTTCAAGTGAGATGTATTAGGATGAAAATAATATTAAAATAAGTGGATGAGGTATTTTGATAAAATTTTCAATGAAGGATTTATGATTGATTTTACCAATTTTAGAATTTCATTTTATTTTTAGTAAATGTTTGAAGCTTTAAAGGTATGTGGAAAAGCTTAGGACGGATAATATTTAGAAGTGTATGTTTAGGAGATCAAGGAATTTTTATCTTTTTAATGTCATTTTAGACTAAAAGATGTTAGATGAGTGGAGAAAGAGTTTGTTGGTTTATTTAGAATAGGTGATAGTGTGCAAATTATAGAAGAATTAGTTATGTTATTAAAATTATGGGAGAAGTAATTGAGCATAGGTTACGATGTGATAGAAGTTTTTTTGGTTTCATAGGTAGATCTACTATGGATTTTACATTTGTTAGGTTTGATGGAAAATCATAGAAAAGTAAGGAGGATCTACATATGATATTTATTGATTTAGAGAAACCTTTGATAGTTTTAGAGATGTTCTTTAGAGTTCTAGAATAGAAAGGAGTTAATATTGGTTATATTCAAGTCATTAAGGATATGTATACTAGAGATGTTACTTGTATCCAAACACAAGAGGATTAGTATTTTATTTATTGGATTACATCAAGGATCACTTTAAGCCCTTGTCTTTTTTACTTTAATTATGGATGTTCTTAGGCATTTATAAGAAGAAGTACCATTAGTGTATGCTTTTTATGACATTATTCTTGTTGATAAGGATAGAGTTATAAACTTGAATTATGGAGGTCAACTCTAGAGTCTAGGTTTTATTTAAGTAGATCTAAAACTTATATGGAGTGTAATTTTAGTTGTAGAAGATCTAGTGATAGTGTTTGACATTAGGTGAACAAGTCATTAATAATAGTGAGCGTTTAGATATTTAGGCTATTGTTAAAATGATGGTGAAATAGATGGAGATGTTATTTAATTCAAGTTGGATGGTTGAAGTGGAGGAATTTTATGTGATAGAAAAGTTCTACTTAAACTTAAGGAAATTTTATAAGATGGTGGTAACACAATGACTTATGGTGCAAAATGTTGGCCAATAAAAGATGCATAAGACTAAGTTAAGTGTTTTAGAGATGAGGATGCTTAGGTGGATGAGTGGCTTTACTCTTAGAGATAGAATGCAAAATGAGTATATTTGGGAAAAGTTGGAGTAGTTAGTGGTAGATAAGATTAGAGAGAGTTTAGATGGTTTAGCCACATAAAATTGATCATTAGAGTAGATGCATTAGATATGCCTTATGTTAAGAAAGGTAGAGGTAGACCTAAAAGACTTGGTTAGATGTATAAAATGATCTTAGTATATTTGATTTAAATGAATATTTGACACATATGGGACATGATAAGAATTCATGTTACCCACCTAGTAAGATTATTTTGTTGTTGTATTTATTTTTTATTTTTTGTTTTAGGTTTAGTTTATATTTAGTTTTATTTTATTTTATTTTTGGTTTACATTATTTTATTTATTTAATTTTATTTATTTAGGTTTTATTTTAGGTTTATTTTATTTTATTTTAGTTTAGGTTTTTTATTTTATTTTATGTTAATTTTTTATTTTATTTTATTTTATTTTAGGTTTAAGTTTAGTTTAAATTCATTTGGTTTTATTTTATTTATTATTTTATTTAGGTTTAGGTTTTATTTATTTTATCTTTAGGTTTTATTTGTTTAGGTTTAGGTTTTATATTTTAGGTTTAGGGTTTAGATTTAGGGTTTATTTAGGTTAATTGTTTAGGGTTGTAGGTTTTAGGGTTTATGGTTTTGGATTTAGGGTTTAGGGTTTAGGGTTTTTAAGGTTTAGTGTTTAAGGTTTAGGGTTTAGGATTTAGGTTTTAGGTTTTAGGTTTAGGGTGCAGGTTTTAGGTTTTAGGTTTAGGGTGCAGGTTTTAGCTTAGGGTTTAGGGTTTTTGGTTTTTATTTTTATAGATAACAAATTTAGATTCAACAATTCTTTTTTTTGATTTCATCAACCAAGTAACAAACCGAGTGAGGTAATCAAATGACCTCTTTGGGGCTATGACCTCGTGTTCCCAAAATTTCTAGACTATATACCTATTACATTCAATCTTATATAAATCAACACTTGAATAGAGGAAAGCAAACTCAACATTCATACACTTAAGCTATAAGCACATGCATTTCTTTTGTATTTATAACTAGCATCATGACACATTGTATTATTCATTTATAAGCTTTTGAAAAATACATTTGGATTTAATAGTGATAATAGCCACACATATTAAATTAAATAAACACATGCAAGCTTACATAAAGGAAATACATTTTATTTTACTTAATTTTGAAAAGATGGATGCATGAATTCAAATGACATACCAAATTTAACATGATTGAAAAGAGACAATCACATATAAGCTTGTGATTCATTCAACCAAACTATTTCATAAGGATAATCAAATCAAATAAGTTTATTTAAAGCAAACCAAAGCTTCTTTATTAATTAAGTTTTGGAATTGATCTCATATAAAGAGGAGAAGAGAAATCATCACCTGTTGTTTTAAACCCATTTCCACATTAGTGATTAGATTTAATTTAGGTAAATGTAATTAAGTTGATTTTATGGGTTAATTAAGTTGAGCCCATAATTAGATGAATTAATTACCCTTACATATGTCACCTTAAAGTAATTAACTAAATAATTATGAGCGAACATGATATGCATGGAAAATAAACTTCCAATGTTCTTAGGAAATAGAAGGGGCCTAATGCAATTGGCTCATGATTAATAGTTAATTAGATTAAGGGACTTAATTAATTACTCTTATTGTTTTCCCGCACATGTAGGCTAACCATGATTTGATTAAACTCCTTTAAGTTATTAAACACCTAAAGATCTACCCCATGATTTAATTAATTAAGGTTTGATGTGATTATGATTTCAATTTGATTAAATGATTTAATTAGTTAAATCTTAATTAATTTCATTATAAAAAAGGGTGAAATGAACTTAAAGAATGGGGTCCTAACCCTTTTCCTTAGTACACTTACTGGTGAACAATGATTAATAAACTTAATTAACCAATTTTTTACTGTTCATGGGATTAATTAATCATTAATTAACTTAAAAGAGTAGTTAAAGTTTAATTAGTTAATTTTCCTAATTGAGTGAGCAATAAATCCCAAGAAAATCATAGGAGTCAGAGGTCATCCCATTAAATTAACCCATAAAATTTGGAATTAATTGCTCAAGTAATTAAATTATAATTAAGCTAATTAATTTTATAATTAAATCTTAATTTCTGTTCAAAATTTGTTAAGATCATTTTTAATTAATTATCCTCTGAAATACTTTTAAAATTAGTATTTATTTATTTTTATTTTTTTATTTCTCTATGATGTTTTATTATTTTTAGAAGTTTCAATCATTAAAGATGATTAATTAAACCTAATTAAAGCCTAATCTTGTTGGCGCCATGTGGCGCATTGACGCGATGTGCTTTCCACATGTCACTATGGGATTGGCTACTTAAAACTTATCCTACTCAGCACTTATGTGGCGACGATGGACACGCTTTCTCATATGTTGTCCAATCTAAGATCAGATGGCTACGATTAATCCCATAGCTTAATAAGAATAAATCAGATCGATCTAGCAAATCTAATCATGACCGTCTATTCCAATCACATGGAATGGATGGTTCATGATCTAACATCAATTGAGTGAGGTAAAATGGAGTCCATTCACCATTGCTCACTTGATATGAGCTTACCTGGATCAACTCCGAAAGGATCCCACACCTTCACTCATCACGGATCCAATGGTCAAGATCACGAGATGCAAGTTTTCTTCAAAAGCTCCAACCCATTTTTTAGGATCAATTTTGGAAGCATACCTCATGAGCTCAAAATTGTGTCTCGAATGATTGAGGAATGTTCATCTTGTGGAGATGAAGCCCTGTTGAGTAGCAATTGGATCAATTCTTTAACGTTTGCTAGGAAGGCCATGAACAAATGATTTGGTGCTTGTCTTTGATCAAAGTCCCACCTCTGATGCTCGAGAAGCTTAGGAGATCATTCATTCTTGCTCAAAGAGGACTAAGGAAGGTGCATGCAAAATTAATTTAAGATTTATAGAGAAATGGGGAAGCTAGGTTGGAAATGGGAGTGTTTTATTTTGGGACAGATGGGAATGGAATTTTCTGATCGAGGAACGAGCTTAGGAGTTTAGGGAATGGCTCTAGCGGCTCTGGGTAGCTAGGACTCTGAGGAATTATTTATGTATATGTTTGAGTGGAAATGAGGGGGTGTATACCCCTTCATGATCAACAATGGGACTAGGTTTGGTTTCTAGTGGCCATTCGGCCATCTTAGAGAGTCATGGGTGGAAGGGTGGAGGTGAGTTAGCTCAGCTTGGTTGGTTGACATTGTGGAGGTGGCTACCAAGGAGGAATAATGGTTTTCCTATGGGTTTTAAATGCTCCAATGGGGAGGGTGAGGTGATTTGGCCGACCCAACCACCCATTGGATCAGGTTGGGCAGTGTCCTGGGTGCCTATGTGGACCATTAGAAGAGTACCAAGTGGCCAAGGAATGAAAATGATCGCTTACATGGGTGATTTATTTCATGTGATGCCCTTGACCCAAGAGTAAAATGATTGTTTGACATTGGATTTGATTTGGACAGATTTGAAATGAGCCAAAAAGTGGCCCAAATTTTAAGTCAATTGGAGGTTATTTGGTTAGGTTTGGCTCAATTTGACTCATTCAGGTCAAATTGGGTTAGGTTGGGTCAATTTTAGCAATTGGTCAAATTTGGTGAAATTAAGGGTTGGGTCAAGTTCATATGATAATTTGGGATGTTTTGGTTCAATAGGTTTGGTTTAGTTTGGCTTAGATTTGATTTTAGCTCATTTGAATTAATTTGGGTCAAAGGTTAAGTTGACCAATTTGACCAAATTGGTCAAGTTCTTTGGTGTTAGTTTGGGTTTAGTTGACTAATTGAAGTTGATTGTAGGCTTTAGTTTTAATTAATTTGCATTTGGTTTGATTTTGGCCAACCTAAACCTTTAGGTCAATTTGGGCTAAGTAAGTCAATTGGGTTTAATTGGGTCCAATCAAAGCTTTGGTCAAGTTAAACAATCAATTTGGAATGAACTTGACCCATTGGTTGCAATGAATTTGATTTATATTTTGATTTGAACTAATTTGGTATTTTAGATCAATTTGGGCCAACTTGGGTCAAGTGAGACAATTTGGTTTGGTTTGACTCAATTGAAGGTCAAGTCATATTCAAATATTGATTTTGATTTGGTATGAATCATTATTTTCAAGGGATTTTGCATAGGTTGCAATTTAGCTAGTTTGGGTTCATATGGGTTAAGGGGTTGACTTGGTCAAATGATCAAGTTGACTTGGTTTTGCCCAATTTGTGACAATTGATGAACCTAGGGTGATCAATAATTGTGATGGGAGGTTTTGACAGGCTTAGTTCAATTTGGGTAGCATTAGAACTTGGCTCAAATAGGTCAAATTGTCCAATTTGGGTCAAGTGGACCAATTGGGTTTAGTTGGCTTGATTTTGGGTTGAGTTTGATTTAGTTGAGTTTATATATGGATTTGGAATTGATAAATAAATTCAGTTGCAATTGGCTTAGGTTCAAATGGGTTTTGGTTCATTTGAACATTTCAAGTCAAAAGGGTTAAGTTGGGTTTGACTTGGGTTGATTTTGGTTTGGCTTGATGATTGTAGATTTCATTTATATTTGAAAATATGATTGAAGGTATGATTGATTCATGAAAAAAATCAATTGAATTGGGGATTTGGAATGAAACAATTTGGCTAAGACCATGGACTTGTGTCATGTGGCTTAGGTTGGTATTTTTGGTTTGGTTTGATTTAAATGTATATTTCATTTAAATTTGCAAAGATGATTGAAAATATGATTGATTTATTAGAACATCAATTGAGTTTGACTTGATTTGGAATAAGATTTGGCTAAGTCCATGGGATAGGTCATATGGCTTTGGAATGGTTTTGATTGAATTTGATATAGTTTGATTTAGTTTTGATCATTTGAATGTAGATTTGATTTATATTTAGGAAGATGATTGAAGATATATCAATTATGAAAATCAATTAATTTTAAATTAATTTGGATTAAGATTTGGCTAAGTGTTTATAGGAAGGGTTTCAAGTTTGGATTTTATCATGGGCTTCAATCATTTGGTTTTGGAATTTGGGTTTAGATTTAGATTTGTATTTGATGCCTGAATTGTACTTGAGGTTTATTTTGAGAAGATGAACATGGATTGGATTTGGGTTGTAGGGTAAGTGGATTATTCTAATCCCTAAGGCATAACCTAATCCTATGGTTAACCTTCTAAGTCTTAGGCTTATTAAGTGTTTTAATTGTTAGAAGTGTCTTATGACTAGGGAAGTCTTAGTGTCTAGAATACTCTAAGTCTAAGATGGGAAAATTGAATCTAGTGAGGTCAACAAGCCTACATAAGCTTGGAGATAGATGATTGGAAGACCGAAGACAAGTTTCAGATTATAGACTTGGATACATCTTTCAATGCTTTTCTTGGGAGAGCATGGATACATGAGAATAATAGAGTTCCATCCTCTTTTCATCAGTGTATCAAGATTGTGAGAGGTTGGATCGTCTACTATGTCAAAGGAGATCTCAGGCCATTTACAGTTCAGGTCAGCATATATGAGGATGTAGCTTACTACCTCACTCAAAATCAACAAGTCTATTCTCTCGAACTTGGCCAAAGTTTAAAATAAAATAAAAGAATAAGAAAATAAAAATGAAAAAGAATGAAAATAAAGGGAAATAGACTTGGGAAGTCATTTTAGAAAGACTCCATGAGTAGGAAGAACCTCCTTGTGGTCACCCAATAGAAGATATGTCTTTACCGAAACACACACTATCCATATAGACTTAAAATCTAGTTCATAGGATGAGCTTTATATGGTTAGTACACCAGCCAACTTTTCTCAATAGTAGATTCCCTTGGAGGTGACACTTGAGCTAGATAGCGATCAAGATCTGTCTCCAAAGTAAAGCATAAGTGTATCCAAGTCTATATGTGAAACAATTAGCTATCAGTTGGGAACCTTAGGTCTAACCCCAATTTCCTCTCAAAAAGTTAAGGGTTAAGTAATTAAGAAAGCCCCTAGTCATCCACAGGTGTGAAGACTAAGAGGTTCTTTCTGGGAGCATCATCCTCAAGTCAACAAATTCATGTAGAACTTGAGGATGATAAATTTCATAAAACATTTGATTGGTTGGATATAAAGCTTTTTGTCATCAGAAGGACGAGTCCATATCAATAAAAATTCAAAATAGACAAGTTTTATCCCTTATTGATATTGAATTCATCAAAAAGTACTCTCTTGAAGGGGAGGTTACCATTGCCAAGAAGAATAAGGAGTTAGATTTGAGGCAACCATTCATGGATTACCTAGATAAAGGCAAACTACCTCAAGAGAAGTCCTAAGGCCATCAGATGAAGCAGAGAGCACTTTCTTATGCTCTTATGGATGGTGTCCTATATCATCGGTCTTTCAATCATATGTGGTTATGTTGTTTAACAAGGATGAATCTCCTAAGATCATGATAAAGGTACACTCATTATGTGGAGCCAACCATTTTAAAGATCAAGAGACTAATACTTCGGTGGTTGATGATCAAAGATTGCATTGATATGGCTAGCGATGCCACCAATGTCAAATAGGTGTGGTACACCAACCACCCAACATTCTACATCTTACATTGGCTTCATGGCTTTTTGAGTGTTGGGGTGCCGACATAGTGGATCCAATTAATCCTCTTTCTTGCAAGGCTCATCGGTTCATCTTAGCTACTACTTACTACTTTTCCAAATGGGTGAAAGAGATTTCATTCAAAGAGGTCACAACTTAGCATGTGCTCTAGTTATTTAAGAACTATATTATATATATGTTCGGAGTGCCTCGATGAATTATATCTAATAATTATACTACATTCAAGAGCACTGAGATCAACAACTTTTTCAAGAGACATGACAAAGATTGGAGATATTCTACCATCAACAACCTATGAGATAATGGCTTAGCAGAAGCCTTCAACAAAACTCACAATAAATACTAAAAATAACACTCGACAATAACGATGATAGTGGCATGCATTAGTTGAAGCCTTGGCCTACCACAATATATAACTCAACTTAGTCTCCTTTCTCCTTAGTTTATGGGTTTGAAGTCATTAAAGTCCAACTCCCATCACTAAGGATAATTGCTAATAGATCACTGAGAGTAGAATGCCAAGTTGCGGCTAGAAGAGCTTGAAGGTTTGGAGAAGAGATGTCTTTGGGCATGCCAAAACCTTGAGTTATACAAAGCTAAAATGAATCAATCTCACAATAAGTTAGTCTTTCCAAGAGCTTTCAAGTAGGAGAGCTAATTTTAATTATAAGGAAACTTATTGTTGAACGTCGTAAGATGGAAGGAAAGTTTGAACCCACTTATGAAGGCCCTTTTTCCATAGAGAAGGCATACCAAAGTGGATTTTATTAGCTTATTAACCATAAGAGAGATGCTTCCAATCAATGGGCTCTACTTAAAGAAATTTTATAAATCATGTTTGAAACTAATTATCATCAATGAAAATTCCATTTTGAATTCTATCTCTTCCATGTTGAAAGTAGTCTTGTTTGCATCCCATAATGATGTGTTTAGGGTAAGTGTAAGGAACCCAGGATTCTATCCTTCATTGACACAATACAAACACAAACTACACAAACAAATAAAATAAACATAAATCTTTTGTCTAAGGCTACTCTGAGTTGAGATAACACCCCCTGACACTCATTTAGTAGTTTCTACTCTGACTCTTTACCTTAGTGTGTCACCCAAGTGGTCTTCCTACTTTGGAGGATATAAGTCTACTATGCTTTTCTTCCTTGCCATTCCTACACCACAAATCCTTGTTAGTTTGGTAGGCCTTACTATGTGGTCGATAAGCTACCTCATGTTGGCTTCGTTTAAGAGGATGTGAGTCTAGTATGCTTTCTTCTTGGATTAGCTTTTGTACATTTACTAGGTTGAGTATATTTGAGGTTTAGGATAAGTCCCCTAGTGGCTTCTTTCATCCTGACTTCTTCAAGTTTGGGTCTAGTCCTTCTCGGCTCCATACTTAGTAATTGCTCTAGTCGATAACATCTATCTTGTGAGAATATTCATGATCAGTTCCACTTGGAAAGTTGTAAGCCTAGATGCTTTCTTTCTAGATTGATCATTGCACACTGATGCTCCTTAGGTTGGTTAGTTGACTATCTTATGGATACACCACTCATCGATGGTACACCTAGATTGGTTGGTTCTCGCCTTAGGATACACCACTCATGATAGATGTAAGTTGCTACACTTTCTCCTTGAATTCACCGTACACTTATGGTTTCTTTTCTAGGTTTGAAGATAATTACCCAGAACACCTCCCCTTATGGGTACCGGATCACATCCTTTGCGACTCCATTTAGTCACTAGGTTATTATTAGATTGGATAGTTCCTTTTCCCAATAACCACCCCATGTTTGGGGAATTCATCCATGGATGATGCGATTCTCCCTTTGTCCAAATAAATCAGATAGGTCAAGGATGATATATCCCTTCTCGTGTAGTCCCTGCACAATAATAAGGTCCATGCAAATATATATACAAAATATACATTTACTTGTGGATTAGGAGGACACCCTTAGTGGTACCTTTTCCCAAGTAGGCATCCTATCTTTTGGGGCAGTGTTAGCAAAACTCCCTATAGGAATCACTTGACTACTCTTAAATTGATATAAGTCCCCAATGGCATTCACTCAATAGTCACCCCTAAGTCGAGTTTCATTTATTGTGCTACCAATAGGTCACCCCAGCGATTGTTCCCTACTTTAGAAGATGTAAGTTTGCTACGCCTTCTTCCTTGCATAGCCATTGCACACAGAAAGGCAACCCCTTCGATTGGCTAGCTCTACCCCGCATCCAGTAGACTATCCCTTTAGATTTGTAAATATGAGGTAGGTCAAGGCTGATATAGCCTCTACTCAGTGGGTTGATAACACACCGATAGCGTCCATACATTAATTCAGATTAAATTAAACTCAATCTATTTTTCTCCAATAAAGTTAAATCACACCCTTCTGCCCAGTGGAGCCCAAAATCATATGTAAATAAGTCAACCAAAAAAAATGAAATTTAAAACCAACCTCCCTAATGGAGACAAATTAAACTAACTCCGCCAATAGAGTCTTAATCAAAAAAATCCAACCAAACTCTTATTCCCAGCAAATACATCCCCATACAAATCTATGAAATCAAACCAAAATCCTAATCCCCAGCGGATACCCTGAACTTGATTCCCTAGTGGAAGGTTCATATACTTGATCCCCAGAAGACTCAAGTTCATATCTCTAGTAGATATGCCTCCACATCAATTAAAACAAAACAAATTAAAGTCTATTCGACCTAAATCCTTGGTGGATTACAGATTCTTATCTCCAGCGGATCTTCTTTGCACAAATCATATAATCAAATCAAATTCAAACCTTGTCCCTAGCAGATTTTCTTCTTCTACTCACATAGACCCTCATATGTTATGTCCAATGCATGTGATCCCTAGCGGATCTCCATCCATGTCTTTGATATGGAATTTCATCAAATCTTATTTCTTCTCTTATGCACACCCTTAATACTTCAACCAAAAGCCTAATAATGTATTTATTGAAATTACATCATCTTAACATTGTAATCAACATTTTATGATTTGTGATGTTGCAAGCTCAAACTAACTATACAATATCATGCTAAACATATTATAATATGAATTAACAAACTATATTATATCATAATATATGATGTTTTATTATAATTTTCTATAATATAATATATTGTCTAACATTACACCTCATTAGAATCACTTAAAAGGAACAAATAACAAAATTCTCTCAAAATATGAATAATGTTCATTTTGGATGTCAAATTGTTATTTTTCTATTAGAAATGGTATAAAATAGCATAATGTTGGTGTTGCTTCTTGGTGTGTCGAGAATTTGGCCAAATTCTTCCATCTCAACCTTCAAATTAATATTTTGTGAGTTTTGACCAAATGTATTATAACAAAAGTAAAACATACTAAAATGTACAATAACATTTGGTAACACACCACATTCATATATATGTGAAGTTATATTGTTATGTACATTATATTTTAATATGCTTTCATAATA
This sequence comes from Cymbidium sinense, assembly GCA_021442155.1. Taxonomy (NCBI): domain Eukaryota; kingdom Viridiplantae; phylum Streptophyta; class Magnoliopsida; order Asparagales; family Orchidaceae; genus Cymbidium; species Cymbidium sinense. The sequence goes on along the minus strand of CM038214.1, from coordinate 727,547 downwards.
TATTATCTTACATTAGACCTTAAAATGAAACCTTTTAAGAAAAATTTAGAAAACTTGGTTGAAAAATGAACAATTATTTTGGATGCAAAATTCCATTCTTTTGATTAAATGACACACCATAGCACCCCAATGATGTTCCCTAAATCTTACCTTAAATTTGGCCAAATCCCATCATCTCCTATAAATCTATATTTTTTTATGAATTATACTAGTACAAACTCTACTACATCATACTATAATAAACTAAAATATGCTAAATAATAAGTACTAATACATAATAGTATGCTATAGTGCATGATGCTATACTTTGTTATGGCATCCTATATTATAATACACTATAACATATTATATTATATTATATTGTATATCACATCACAAGGGATTGCATAAGATAACAAAATATAAAACTAGTCTAAATAATAAATAGCTATATATTTAGCTGTATCACTTACATATTTTAAATTGAAATAATATATTATGAAGCCGCACTCTACCTATTATGAATTTGGCCAAATTCCACCATTTTAAAGTCTAAAATAATATTTTTTATAAATAATGCTAGTGTAGTATGCATGATTGTAAAATACTAAAAGAATTTAAAATGCAAAGAATAATATATTATGATATATGATGTCATACTATGCTACAACATATAATATTTATTTAGAGCATAAATTCTTACTTTTAGACTAGTGGTGTAGGACACCTTTGGTACTACAACCTAATTCCCACTTCAAATTTAAGAAATTTCATCATATGATTTATTAAATTAGTATTTTTATGATTTATATTAATATAGACTATAGGGCACAATACCATAATATACTAAAACATTTCAAAACATCTTATATCATCTAAAAACACATCACTACATTCTCTAATATATGATGCTACAATATACTATAATATATGGTATTATAATGATTTAGGGTATTTAAATCTCACAAAGTCAAGGAAAGTCTCTTGAAGACATTTTCTTTAGCTCCCATAACTATGTTAGGATTAGGTCATTCTTTAGATCTACTCCTAATGACATATTTATTCAAGGTTTATGGTTTAGGGTTAGGGTTTAAACTTTGTTTAGGGTTTAAGGTTTAGGGTTAGTTTAAGGTTTAGGGTTTGTTTAGGGTTTAGGGTTTAAAGTTTAGGGTTGGGGGTTTAGGGTTAAGGTTTTAGGTTGTAGGTTTTAAGGTTTATGGTTTAGGTTTAGAGTTTAGAGTTTTAGGGTTTAAGGTTTAGGGTTTAGGGTTTAGGGTTTAGGGTTTTGGGTTTTGGGTTTTGGTTATGGTTTTAGGTTTAGTGTTATTTTTAATTGAGAAAATTCATTTCTTCCTTCTTTTCTATTTCATCAACAAGTAACACCTCAAGTTTTCTAAGACACAATCCATGACATAGATAAAAAATGAGCACTCATAGAGCAAATAAAAAATCCTAGATAAGTATAATCATCTCTACTATAAAGACACAGTTCCATAAGCGAAATGATACTTTTCATTTTTTTTCTAGTTCCCATCGAACAACCCCACCTCTCAAGTTCCGGATCTACCATCACATTCGATCTCCTATTTGCCATAGATGTAACACACCACTCCTTGCCTAAACCATTCTCGACCACAACTCTTCCACCACCTCGATACCCCACCATTTTGATGACCCTCTACCTTCCTTCCATAGATCTAGCTTTGAGCCTTGTTGATGGTGATGTTCTTTATCAGGATCTACCCATTCATTTAGGGTTTTGGGGTTAGTTTAGTGTTTAGTTTAGGGTTAGCTTAGGGTTTAGGGTTTAGGGTTTTAGTATCTGGTTTAGGGTTGTTTATTTGTTTTAGGTTTTGGGTTTTTTTATGGTTTAGGGTTTAGGGTTTTAGGGTTTAATTTAGGGTTTTAGGGTTTTAGGTTTAGGGTTTATTTTAGGTTTGGGTTATAGTTTAGCTTTAGATTTAGTTTTAGGTTTAGGTTTAGGGTATTTTTTAAATTAAGTAAACCAGTAGGTTTAGGTTTACTTAGTTTATTTTTTATTTACTTGAGTTTATTTTATTTTATTTATTTAGGTTTATTTTTATTTTTTTATTTATATAGTTTATTTATTTTAGTTTTGGTTTTTATTTTATTTTATTTTAGGTTATGTTTATTTTTTAGTAAATTATTATTTTTATTTTAGGTTTATTTTATTTCATATTTTAGGTTTAGGTTTAGGTTTTTTAATTTATTTTTTAGGTTAATGTTTTAGGTTTTATTTTAGTTTATTTTTTAGGTTTATTTTTTTAGTTTAGGTTTAGGTTTATTTTATTTATTTTATTTAGTTATGGTTTAGGTTTATTTTAGATTTAGGTTTAGCTTTATTTATTTTAGTTTAGGTTTATGTTTATTTTATTTATTTATTTTATTTTTATTTTAGGTTTAGGTTCTTTTTTTTTTTAGTTTAGGGTTTAGGTTTTAATTTTATTTGTTTTGGTTTACTTTTTAGGTTTTTTTTTTTAGGTTTAGGTTTTATTTAGTTTTATTTTATTTTATTTTAGGTTTATTTTATTTTTATTTTACATTTAGTTTTTATTTTATTAAGGTTTTCTATTCTTAGGTTTATTTTATTTTTAGTTTAGTTTAAGTTTTCCTTTATTTTATTTTAGTTTATTTTTTATTTTTTATTTTATTCTATTTTTTTGGTTAGGTTTAGGGTTTAGTTTAGTTATAATTATTTTATTTTATTTTATTGATTTAGGTTTAGGTTTTTATTATTATTTTTTATTTTTTTTTGGATTTATTTAGTTTATGGTTTATATTTTAGGGTTTATGGTTGGGGTTTAGTGTTTAGGGTTTAGTATTTGGTTTAGGGTTTAATTTTAGGTTTAATTTAGGGTTTAGGGTTTAGGATTTAGGTTTAGGTTTACTTTAGGGTTTAGGGTTTAGGGTTTAGGGTTTAGTGTTTATGTTTTAGGGTTAGTTTAGGGTTTTGGGTTTAGGGCTTTTTAGGGTTTAAGGCTTAGGATTTAGGGTTTAGGTTTATGGTTAAGGTTTAGGGTATTTTTTTTAAGAAAGAATTAAATTAACTAGTAGTTTAGTTTATTTAGTTTTTTTAGTTTATTTTTATTTATTTTAGCTTATTTATTTTTTTTATTTTATTTAGGTTTTTTTATTTTAATTAGTTTATCTATTTTAGTTTAGGCTTTTTTTATTTAGTATATTTTAGGTTTAGGTTTATTTTTAGTTTAGTATTTTTATTTTATTTTTTTAGGTTTATGTTTAATTTTTTATTTATAGGTATAGGTTTAGTTTTTTTTATTTTTTATTTTTTTTTATCTTTAGGTTTAGGTTTTTTAGGATTATTTTTAGGTTATATTTTTTAGTTTAAGTTTAGGTTTATTTGAAGTTTTTTTATTTTATTTAGGGTTTTAGTTATGGTTTTAATTTAGTTTATTTTAGGTTTTGGTTTTGGTTTTATTTATTTTAGTTTAGTTTAGTTTATTTTTATTTTTGGTTTAAGTTTTTTTTTGTTTATGGTTTAATTTTTTTAAATTTATTTTATTTTTTAGTTTATTTTATTTTTTATTTTAGGTTTAGTTTTTATTTTGTTTAGGTATTTATTTTTTAGTTTAGTTTAGGTTTTATATATTTTATTTTACTTTAGCTTTTATTTATTTTATTTATTTTTTTAGGTTTAGGTTTAGGTTTAGGTTAGGTTTTATTATGTTTTATTTTATTTTATTTTTTATGTTATTTTAGTTTAGGTTTTTTATTTTATTTTAGGTTTTATTTATTTTAGGTTTAGTTTTAGCTTGTTTAGGGTTTAGTGTTAGTTAGGTTTAGGATTTTTGGTTTAGGTTTTGGGGTTTAGGTTTAGGGTTTAGTGTTTAGGGTTTTTTTGGTTTTAGGTTTTGGGTTTAGGGTTTAAGTTTTAGGTTTAAGGTTCAAGTTTTAGTTTAGGATTTAGGGTTTTAGTTTTTTTAACAGAATAAATTGAAAATCAACATTTCTTCTTTTCGATTTGAACAACCAATTAACACAGCAAGTTTTCTAAGAAAAAAGGGACAACATAGAGCATCACATAGAGCAAATCAAAAGAGATAAATAATCATCTCTACTATAAAGACACAGTTCCATAAGCAGCAGATCAGATCAGTCATTCCTCAGTTTCTCTAATTCCCATAAGAACCACCCCGACTTCTTGAGTAGCGAGATCCACCATCATATCCTCGATCTCTTTCTCCTCACCACCACTATGCGTCCATTGCTCCTCCCTCCACTACCACTACTCACCACCACCTCCATTTCCAAGTTTGATTCCCACCACCATTTAATGCTTTTTGCCTCCACCTCAGTAGACTAAACTTGGTTGATGGTGATGTTCTTTTTGTCAATGTTTGGCCATTCTTATGGTTTATTTAATAAGTTTTGGGGTTTAGGTTTATTTTTTTAATTTACTTAGTTTCATTAGGTTTATTTAGGGCTTAGGGTTTAGGGTTTAGGATTTAGGGTTTAGGTTTAGGTTTAGGTTTTGGGGTTTATGCTTTAAGGGTTTATGGTTTATAGTTTAAAGTTTGGTTTAGGGTTTTATTAGGTTTATGGTTTTAGGGTTTAGGGTTTAGGTTTAGTGTTTAGTTTGTAGATTAGAGTTGTATAGGTTTAGGTTTAGGTTTAGGGTTTTTTAGTAGGATCATTTAGGGTTTAGGCTTTTATTAAATTAATATAGGTTTAGGTTTATTTAGTTTATTTGTTTATTTTTTATTTATTTTAGTTTATTGTATTTTATTTTTTATTTAAGTTTATTTTTTTTATTTAGTTATTTATTTTAGGTTTATTTATTTTAGTTTAGGTTTTAGTTTTTTTTTATGTTTGGATTAGGTTTACATTTTTTTTTAATTTAGTTTTATTTTTAATTTATTTTTTAGGTTTAGGTTTTAATTTTTATTTTTAGGTTTTGCTTTATGTTTTATTTTATTTTTTGGTTTAGGTTTTAGGTTTTTATTTTAGGTTTTGTATAGGTTTATTTTTAGTTTAGGTTTAGGTTTAATTTTAGTTTATTTTATTTTATTTATTTAAGGTTTATATTTAGGTTTAGTTTATTTTAGGTTTAGGTTTAGGTTTAGGTTTTATTTATTTTAGTTTTGGTTATTTTAGTTTAGGTTTAGGTATATCTTATTTTATTTATTTTATTTTTATTTTAGGTTTATTTTTTTTTTTTTAATTTTTGGTTGAGGTTTTATATTTTATTTATTTTAGTTTTAATTTTAGGTTTAGGATTTTATTTTATTTTTATTTTACATTTAAATTTTTATTTTATTAGGTTTTACTCTTAATTATTTTATTTTTAGTTTAGTTTAGGTTATTCTTTAATTTATTTTAGTTTATTTTATTTTTTATTTTATTTTATTTTAAGGTTTTGATTTAGGTTTTACTTTAGGTTTTTATTTTATTTTATTTTATATTTATTTTTTCATTTTATTTATGTTTAGGTTTTTAATTATATTATTTTAATGTATAGTTTAGTTTAGGTTTTGGTTTATAGTCTTTAGGGTTTATGGTATGGTTTAGGGTTTTAGGGTATAGGGTTTTGGTTTAGGGTTTAGTGTGTTAGGGTTTAGGGTTTAAGGTTTAATTTTTAAGCTTTAGGATTTAGGGTTTGGAGTTTAAGTTTTATGGTTTAGGGTTTAAGGTTTAGAGTTTAGGGTTTAGGGTTTTTACAGTTTAGGGTTTAGGGTTTTAGGGTTTAGGTTTTAAGTTTAGGTTTTAGGGTTTAGGTTTTAGGGTTTAGGGTTTAGTGTTTAGGGTTTAGGGTTTAGTGTTTAGGGTATTAGGGTTTAGGGTTTAGGGTTTAGCGATTAGGGTTAGGGTTAAGGTTTAGGGTTTAGGGTTGAAGATTTAGGGTTTATGGTTTAGGGTTTAGTGCTTAGGGTTTAGGTTTTAGGGTTTAGGGTTTAGGGTTTAAGGTTTAGGGTTTTTTAGGGATTAGGTTAGGGTTGTAGGTTTAAGGTTGTATGTTTAGGGTTTAGACTAATTTTATGGTTTAGTTTAGTTTAGTTGATTTAGGTTTAGGGTTTAGATTTTTTTGTAAAAAATAAAATTTAAGTAAACTAATATGTTTAGGTTTATTTAGTTTATTTTTTTTATTTTATTTTATTTTTTACTTTTATTTAGGTTTATTTTTTATTTGTATTTAGTTTGGTTTTTTTTAGGGTTATTTATTTTATTTAGGTTTTTTATTTTAGTTTATTTTTTAGGTTTTGTTTTAATTTATGTTTACTTTTTAGTTTAGTCTTATTTTTATTTTATTTTTTAGGTTTAGGTTTAATTTTTTATATTTAGGTTTACATTTAGTTTTTTTATTTTATTTGTTTAGGTTTAGGTTTTAGGTTTTCATTTTAGGTATATTTTTAGATTTTAGTTTTTAGTTTATGTTTAGGTTTATTTTAAGTTTATTTTATTTTATTTAGTTTAAGGTTTAAGTTTCATTTATTTTAGGTTTAGGTTTAAGTATTATTTATTTTAGATTAGTTAATTTTAGTTTAGGTTTAGGTTTATTTCATTTTATTTATTTTATTTTTACTTTAGGTTTTGTTTTTATTTTTAGCTTAGGGTTTATGTTTTATTTTATTTACTTTTAGTTTTATTTTTTAGGTTTAGGTTTTATTTAGTTTTATTTATTTTATTTTAGGTTTATTTTATTTTATTTTACACTTAGTTTTATTTTATTTAGGTTTTTTAGGTTTATTTTATTTTTCTAGTTTAGTTTAGGTTTTTATTTATTTTATGTTAGTTGAGCTTTGATTTTTTTTTTATATTATTTTTAGGTTTAGGACTAGGTTTTAGTTTAGGTTTTAGTTTATGTTTTACTTTTATTTTATTTTCTTATTTCATTTAGGTTTGTGATTATTTATTTATTCTATTTATAGGTTTTCTTTAGTTTTGCTTTAGGTTTTTAGGTTTTTAGGGTTTAGGGTTTAGGGTTTAGGGTTTAGGGTTGTAGATTTTAGGATTTAGGGTTTAGGGTTTAGGGTTTATGGTTTAGGGTTTTAGGGTTTAGGGTTTAGGTTTAAGGTTTAGGGTTTTAGGGTTTATGGTTTAGGGTTTATGTTTAGGGCTATAGGTTTAGGGTTTAAGGTTTTTTTATTTGGTTTTTTTAAATTAACTAAATTAGTAGGTTTAGGATTATTTAGTTTATTTAGTTTATTTTTTATTTATTTTAGATCATTTTATTTTTTATTTTTATTTTTATTTTGTTTATTTTATTTATTTTTGGTTTATTTATTTTAGTTTATTTTGTTGGTTTAGGTTTAGGTTTAGTTTTTTTTTAGTTTAGTTTTATTTTTATTTAATTTTTAAGCTTTGGTTTAATTTTTTTTTAGGTTTACGGCTTAGGGTTTAGGGTTTTTTGGTTTAGGTTTATGCTTTTAGGGTTTAGGGTTTAGGGTTAGGGTTTAGGGTTTAGAATTTTTATGATTTAGGGTTTTAGTGTTTAGGTTGTATGTTTAAGGTTATAGGTTTTAGTGGTTTAGAGTTGGTTTTAGTGTTTAGCTTTTAAGGTTTAAAGTTTAGTATTTAGGATTTAGGGTTTTTTTTTTAAATCAAGTAAATCGGTAAGTTTAGGTTAATTTTTTTTACTTAGTTTATATTTTATTTATTTTAGTTTATTTTAGTTTATGTTTTTATTTAAGTTTATTTTGTATTTTTATTTTATTTAGTTTATTAGTTTTAGGTTTATTTATTTTAGTTTATGTTTTTTTTTATTTTAGTTTATGTTTTTTATTTTAGTTTTATTTTAGGTTTAGGTTTACGTTTAGGTTTATTTTTTAGTTGAGTTTTATTTTTACTTTATTTTTTAGGTTTAGGTTTTTAGGTTTTTAGGGTTTAGGGTTTAGATTTTAGGGTTTACGATTTAAGGTTTAGGGTATAGGGTTTTAGGCTTTAGGATTTTAAAGTTTAGGTTTAGGGTTAGGCTTTAGGGTTTAGGGTTTAGGGTTTAGTGTTTAGGCTTTATGGTTTAGGGTTTTTAGGGTTTAAAGTTTAGGATTTACAGTTTTGGGTTTTGGGATTGGGGTTTAGGTTTTTAGGGTTTTTTTTTTTTAGGGTTTAGGGTTTAGATTTTAGGTTTAGGATTCAAGTTTTAGGTTAGGTTTATTTTTAAATTAAGTAAACCATGTTTTTTTTAGCTTATTTAGTTTATTTTTTATTCATTTTAGTTTATTTTATTTTTTTATTTTTATTTAGGTTTATTTTTTATTTTATCTTCCTTATTTTATTTCTTTTAGCTTTATTTATTTTAGTTTAAGTTTTTTATTTTAGTTTATATTTGAGGTTTAGGTTTATGTTTATTTTTTTTTTTAGTTTAGTTTATTTTATTTTTTTAAGTTTTAATTTTATTTTTATTAGGTTTAGGATTTTATTTTATTTTTTTATGTTTTGGTTTAGTTTTTCTATTTTTTGGTTTATTTTAGGTTTTATTTTTAATTTAGGTTTGGTTTATTTTTAGTTTATTTTATTTTATTTAGCTTAGGGTTTCGGTTTAGGTTTTATTAATTTTATTTTAGTTAATTTTAATTTAGGTTTATTTTATTTTGTTTATTTTAGGTTTATTTTTTTTAGTGAAAGGTTTATGTTTTATTTCTTATTTATTTTAAGGTTTATTTTTTAGGTTTAGTTTTTAGTTAGTTTTTTATTTTATTTTATTTTAGGTTTATTTTATTTTCATTTTTCATTTAGTTTTTATTTATTTTGATTTTTTATTTTTAGGTTTATTTATTTTTTTAGTTTAGTTTAGATTTTTAATAATTTTATTTAAATTTAGTTTTCATTTTTTATTTTATTTTATTTTTAGGTATAGTTTTAGGTTTAAGTTTAGGTTTTAGTTTAGGTTTTTATTTTGGTTAAGGTTTTTATTTATTTTATTTTTGGGTTTTATTTAGTTTAGGCTTAAGTTTTTAGCTTTTGGGTTAAGGATTAGGTTTAGGGTTTATGGTTTAGGTTTTGGTTTTAGGGTTTAGGGTTTTATCATTTAGGGTTTAGGGTTTAGGGTTAAGGGTTGAGGTTTAGGGTTTAGGGCTTAGGGTTTTAGGGTTTAGGGTTTCAGGTTTAGGATTTAGGGTTTTATGGTTTTAGGGATTAGGGTTTAGGGTTTAGGGTTTAGGGTATATGGTTAGTTTTAAGGTTTAGGGTTAGGGCTTTTTTATTATTTTTTATTTTTTTAGTTTTAGGGATTAGGGTTTAGGTTTTAGTTTAGGGTTTAGTGCTTTTGGGTTTATTTTAATAGAGAATAAATTTAGATTTAACATTTCTTCTTTTTGATTTCATCAACCAAGTAACACACCATGTTTTCTAAGACACAAGTGATGGCATAGATAAAAAATGAGCACACATAGAGCAAATCAAAAACCCTAGATAATTAGAACCATCTCTACTATAAAGACACAATTCCATAAGCAGTAGATCGGATCGACCGTTCTTCATTTTCTCGAGTTCCCATCAGAACAACACAATTCTAGTAGAGATCGATTTATCCTGATCTCTTACCACCACCAGGTTGTAATCTCAGTTCCTCACACTTTATATAACCACCACTACTCATCACCCTCCATATCCACCGGCACCTTTAGATCCCCAACACCATGCGATAACCACCTCATCTTTTTTACTAGATCTAGTTGATGGTGACATTTCTGCCATCAAGGTTCTTCCCATTCTTAGGGTTTAGGTATATTAGTTTCTAGGGTTTAGGTATATTTTTTAATTTATTTAGTTACTTTAGGTTTAGGTTTAGTGTTTAGGGTTTAGGGTTAGTTTTTAGGTTTAGGGTTTAGGGTTTAAGATTTTAAGGTTGGGTTAGGGTTTAGTGATTAGGCTTTAGGGTTTAGGATTTTTTTTTATTTAGGTTTGGGTTTGGGTTTAGGGTTAAGTTTAATATTGTAGGTTTAGGGTTTAAGGTTTAGTTAGTTTTGGGGTTTAGGTTTAGGATTTAGTTTATTTAGGGTTTAGGTTCTTTAATTTAGGTAGGTTTAGGTTTTATTTACTTAATTTATTTTACTTTATTTTAATTTTTTATATGCTTATTTTTTATTTTTTATTTAGTTTAGTTTATTTATTTTAGGTTTATTTATTTTGTTTAGTTTTTTTATTTTAGTTTCTTTTTTAGGTTTAGGTTTAAGTTTATGTTTATTTTTAAGTTTAGTTATATTTTTATTTTATTTTTGAGGTTTATGTTTTTTTTTAGGTTTAGGTTAGGTTTTATTTTATTTTTTAGGTTTAGGTTTTAGGTTTTTATTTTAGGTTTATTTTTAGGTTTTATTTTTAGCATAGGTTTAGGTTTAGGTTTAGTTTAGTTAATTTTATTTAGTTTAGGTTTAGGTTTAGGTTTAAGTTTAGTTTAATTTAGGTTTTTGTTTAGGTTATATTTATTTTAGTTTATTTTATTTTAGTGTAGGTTCAGGTTTATTTTATTTTTCTTTTAGGTTTAGGTTTCCTTTTAGTTTAGGGTTCAAGTTTTAGTTTAGAATTTTGCATTTTTGGCTATTTTTTAATATAGAATAAATTTAGTTTCAACATTTCTTCTTTTGATTTCATCAACCAAGTAACACACCAAGTTTTCTAAGACATAGCGATGACATATATAAAATGAACATGCATGAGAAAATAAAAACCCTAGATAACTAGAATTATCCTTATAAAGACACAATTCCATAAGCAGCAAATCAGATAAGTCATTCTTTAGTTCCTCCAGTTTGCATCAGAACCACCCTGGTCTCTTAGTAGTGGATCGATCATATCTCTCTCTCCCTTAGGTTATAACCCTCCTCCCATCTCCATAACCACCACTGCTCCAACCACCACACCTCCATATCCACCAGCACCTCCAAATCCCTAATAACCACTATGATAACCACAGCTTCTGCCTTCACCTTCACCGCCAGATCTAGATTGAGCCTAGTTGATGGTGATGTTCCTGCCATCAAGGTTCTGCCCATTCTTAGGGTTTAAGTTTAGGATTAGGTTTATTTGGTTTTAAGGTTTAGGTTTATTTTTTATTTATTTAATCACTTTTAGTTTAGGTTTAGGGTTTGGGGTTTAGGGTTTAGGTTTAGGGTTTAAGGTTTAGGGTTTAAAATTTATGGTTTAGGGTTTTAGGGTTTATACTTTTAGGGTTTAGGGTTCAGGGTTAGGGTTTACAATTTTTTAGGGATTACGGCTTATGTTTTGGGTTTAGGTTTATAGGTTTTGGGTTTAGGGTTGTAAGTTTAGGGTTTAGGGTTTAGGGTTTAGAATTTAGTGTTTAAGGTTTTTATTTTTAATTAAGTAAACCTATAGGTTTAGGATAATTTAGTATATTTATTTTATTTTTATTTATTTTTTAGTTTACTTTATTTTTATTTTAATTAGGTTTATTTTCTATTTTTTATTTAGTTTAGTTTATTATTTTTTGTTAAGGTGTTTTATTTTAGTTTTATTTTTTTTTTGGTTTAGGTTTTGGTTTAGGTTTATTTTTAGTTGATTTATTTTTATTTTATTTTTTTTTTGGTTTAGGTTTTTTTTTATTTTTAGGTTAGGTTTAGGTTTTATTTTTTATTTTTTAGATTTAGGTTTTAGATTTTTTATTTTTTGTTTATTTTAAGTTTTTTTTTTAGTTTAGGTGTTGGTTTATTTTTAATTAATTTATTTTATTTAGTTTAGGTTTAGGTTTAGGTTTTATTTATTTTAATTTAGTTTATTTTAGTTTAGGTTTAAGTTTATTTTATTTTATTTATTTTATTTTTATTTTAAGATTAGGTTTCCTTAGTTTGTGGTTTAGGTTTTTTTAGTTTACGGTTTAGGCTTTATTTTTAAGTTTTATTTTTAGGTTTATTTTTAAGGTTTAGGTTTGTATTTAGTTTTTATTTTATTTTATTTTATGTTTATTTTATTTTTATTTAACATCTAATTTTTATTTTATTTAGATTTTTATATTCTAGGTATAGTTTATTTTTTAGTTTAGTTTAGGTTTTTATTTATTTTATTTTAGTTTTTCTTATTTTTTATTTTTTTATTTTTTGTTTAGGTTTAGGTTTTAGTTTAGGTTTTTATTTTATTTTATTTTTATTTTTTTATTTTTTTATGTTTTATTTAGTTTAGGTTTAGGTTTTAGGGTTTAGGGTTTAAGGTCTAGGGTTTTCAAGTCTAGCATTTAGGGTTTTAGAGTTTAGGGTTAATGATTAGGGTTTAGGGTTTGGGGTTTAAGGTTTAATGTTTACGCTTTAGGGTTTGGGGTTTTAAGCATGTAGGGTATTAGGTTAGCTTTGGGTTTAGGGTTAGTTTAAGGTTTAGGGTTTAGGATTTATGGTTTAGTCTTTAGGGTTTTTAGGGTTTAGGGTTTAGGGTCTTAGGTTAGTTTAGAGTTTAGGGTTTATGGTTTAGGGTATAGGGTTTATGATTTAGGGTTTAGGGTTAAGGTTAGTGATTAGGGTTTAGGGTTTAGGGTTTAGGGATTAGGGTTTAGGTTTTAGGGTTTGGGGTTTAGGATTTGGGGTTGTAGGTTCATGGTTGTAGGTTTAGGGTTTATGGTTTAGGTTGTTTTAGTTTAGGGTTTAGGTTTAGGTTTAGGTTTAGGGTTTTATTTTAAAATTAAAGTAGATTTAGGTTACTTTAGTTTATTTAGTTTATTTATTATTTATTTTTGTTTATTTTTTATTTAGGTTTATTTTTTACGTGTATTTAGTTTATGTTATTTATTTTAGGTTTATTTATTTTAGTTTTGGTTTTTTATTATAATTAACTTTTTTAGGTTTAGGTTTAGGTTTATGTTTATTTTAGTTTAGTTTTTTTATTTTATTTTATTTTTTTAGGTGTAGGTTTTATTTTTTTACTTTTAGGTTTAGGTTTAGGTTTATTTTATTTTTTTTTAGGTTTAGGTTTAGGTTATTCTTTTAGGTTTATTTTTTAAGTTTTCTTTTAGTTTATGTTTAGGTTTATTTTTAGTTCATTTTATTTTATTTAGTTTAGAGTTTAGGTTTAGTTTATTTTCAGTTTAAGTTTAGGTTTTATTTATTTTAGTTTGTTTATTTTAGTTTAGGTCTAAGTTTATTTTAATTAGTTTATTTTAGGTTTATGTTATTTTTTAGTTTAGAGTTTACATTTTATTTTTTATTTCTTTTTTTGGTTTTATTTTAGGCTTATTTTTTTTAGGTTATTATTTAGTTTTTATTTTATTATATTTTAAGTTTATTTTATTTTTATTTTACGTTTGGATTTTATTTTATTTAAGTTTTCTATTTTTAGGTTTATTTTATTTTTAAGTTTTGTTTAGGTTTTTATTAATTTTATTTTATTTTTTATTATATTATATTTTTAGATTTAGGTTTTAGTTTAGGTTTTTATTTATTTTATTTTAATATTTTATTTAGATTTAGGTATTTAATTTTTTTTTATATTTAGGTTTTATTTAGTTTAAGTTTAAGTTTTTAGGTTTTTAAGGTTTAGGGTTTAGGATTTAGGGTTTAGGGTTTAGGGTTTGGGGTTTAGAGTTTAGGGTTTAGGGTTGTAGGTTTTAGGTTTTAGTTGAGTTTAGGTTTAGGGTTTAAGGTTTTAGGGTTTAGGGTTGAGGGTTTAGGTTTTAAGAGTTTAGGGTTTAGAGTTTAGGGTTGTAGGTTTAGGGTTTAGGGTTGGTTTTAGGGTTGAGGTCTTAGGGTTAAAGTTTTTTTCTATTTATTTTTATATATTTTTATTTAGGGTTTAGTGTTTAGGGTTTATTAGGATTTAACATTTACGACTATAGGTTTAGGGTTAGTTTTAGGGTTTAGGGTTTTAGGCATTAAGGTTTCGGGTTAGTTTTAGCATTTAGGGTTATAGGCTTTAAGGTTTAGCGTTTAGGGTTGTAGGTTTAGGTTTAGGGTTTGGGTGTTTAGGGATAGTCTTAGGGTTTACGGTTTGAGTCTTATGGTTTAGGATTTAGGGTTTCGAGATTTTTTTTTAAAACATTGAGTATACTGGTAGGTTTAGGTTTTGGGTATAGGGTTAGTTTTAGGTTTTAGGTTTTAGGGTTATGGTTTTTTTGTTTAATTTTAATTTTTTTATTTAGGATTTAGGGTTTAGGATTTAGGCTTTAGGGTTTATGGTTTAGGGTTTAGCATATAAGGTTTAAGGTTTTTTAAAAAAAATTAAGTAAACCAATATGTTAGGTTTATTTCAAATATTTAGTTTATTTTTTATTTATTTTAGTTTACTTTATTTTTCTTTTTATTTAGGTTTATCTTTTTATTTAGTTCAGTTTATTTATTTTAGGTTTATTTATTTTAATTTAGGTTTTTTTTTTATTTTAGTTTATTTTTTGAGGTTTAGGTTTAGTTTAGGTTTAGGTTTGTTTTAGTTGAGTATTATTTTTTATTTTATTTTTTAGGTTTATGTTTTATTTTTTATTTTAGTTTTTTTAAAGTTTAGGTTATAGGTTTTTATTTTAGGTTTATTTTTAGGTTTTATTTTTTTTAGGTTTATGTTTATTTTAGTTTATTTTATTTTTTATTTAGTTAGGTTTAGTTTATTTTCTATTTAGGTTTAGGTTTATTTATTTTACTTTAGTTTATTTTAGTATAGGTTTATTTTATTTTGTTTATTTTATTTTTAGGTTAAGGTTTTTTAGTTTAGGGTTTGGGTTTTAGTTTTATTTACTTTTAGGTTTATTTTTTAGGTTTAGGTTTTCATTTACTTTTTATTTCATTTTATTTTAAGTTTAATTTATTATTATTTTATGTTTAGTTTTTATTATATTTAAGTTTTTTATTCTTAGCATTATTTTATTATTTAGTTTAGCTTATATTTAATTTTATTTTATTTTAGTTTATTTTTATTTTTATATTTTATTATATTTTTTAGTTTAGGTTTAGTTTTAAGTTTAGGTTTTTATTTTATTTTATTTTGGTTTAAGTTTTTTTTCATTTTATTTTTAGGTTTTATTTAGTTTAGGTGTAGGTTTTTAGGGTTTGGGGTTTTGAGTTTTGGGTTTTGGGTTTTGGGTTCAGGCTTTAGGGTTTAGGGTTTTAGGGTTTTGGTTTTAGGGTTTAGGGTTTATAGCGTATGGTTTAGTGTTTAGGCTTTAAGGTTTAGTGTTTTTAGGGTTTAGGGTTTAGGGTTTTCTTTTTTAAACTAAAAGCATTTAGGGTTTAGTTATTAAAGTTAGTTTGGTTATTTTTATTAGGTTTTAGTTTTATTATGTTTATTTGTTAGTTATTAGTATATTTAGGGTTTAGGTTTATAAGTTTAGTTTATTATTATTTTAGTTATTAGTTTTTATTTTGTGGTTTTATTTGGTTTATGTTTAGTCTTTATTTAGGTTTATTGGGGATATTATGGTATAGTGTTTAGTTTTGTTTTAGTTTTTTGGTTTTTTTAGTTTTAGTTTAGGGTGGTTTTATTAGTTTTGTTAGGTTGTTAGTTTAGTTATTATTTAGTTATTAGTTTAGGGTTTATTTTTAGTTTTGGGTTTTATTAGTTTTATTTTATTAGTTTTTAGTTTATTAATTATTTTTCATTTAGTTAGTTTTTATTAGGTTTATGAGGTTTAATATTTTAGTTTATTAGTTTTGTTTATATTTAGTTTTATTATTGGATTATATTAGTTTGGTTTTATTAGTTTAGGGGTTAGTTTTATTATTTATTAGTTTATTATTATTATTATTATTATTATTATTATTATTATTAGTTTTAGTTAGTTTTTATTAGTTTATTATTATTATTATTACTATTATTATTATTATTACTATTATTTTATTAGTTAGTATAGTTTCTTTACTATGGTTTTATGGTTTTAGTTAGTTTATTTGGTTTTAGTTATTATTATTTATTTTAGTTATTTTTATTAGTTTTAGTTTTTAGGTTTATCATTAGTTTTATTATTATTTATTTAGTTAGTTTTATTAGTATTAGTTGGTTTTATTATTTATTAATTTATTATTTATTTTATTTTATTATTATTTTTAATTTTTTATTTTTATTAGGTTTGGGTTTAGGGTTTTATGGTTAACTTAGGGTTTAGGGTTTAGCTTAGGGATTAGGGTTAGATTAAGGTTTAGGGCTTTAGGATTTATAGTTTAGGGTTTAGGGTTTAGGATTAGTTTAAGGTTTAGGTTTAAGATTTTAGGGTTTTGGGGTTTAGGGTTTAGGATTTAGTCTTGGGTTAGTGTTTATGGTTTAGAGTTTAGGGTAGGGTTTAGGTCTATTATGATTTAGTTGGGTTTAGGGATGAGTTTAGGGTTTAGGGTTTGGGGTTTAGGGTTTAGGGTTTAGGGTTTAGGGTTTAATTTAGTCTTGGGTTTAAGGTTTGGATTTTTTTTTTTTTAAAGTAAACCAGGTATAAATTTATTTAGTTTTATTTTATATTTTTATTTAGGTTTAGTTTTTATTTTTATTTAATTTATGTTTATTTATTTTAGTTTGGGATTTTTATTTTAATTTATTTTTTAGGTTTAAATTTAGGTGTATGTTTATTTTTGTGTTTGATTTTATTTTATTTTATTTTTAGGTTTAGGTTTTTTATTTTATTTTTTTTGTTTAGGTTTTAGGTTTTTTATATGTTTATCTTTAGGTTTTATTTTCTAGTTTATGTTTATGTTAATTTTAGTTTATTTTATGTTATTTTATTTTGGGTTTAGGTTTAGTTTATTTTAGGGGTATGATTAGGTTTTATTTATTTTAGTTTAGTTTATTTTAGTTTAGGTTTGGGTTTATTTTATTTTATTTTTTAGGTTTCAGTTTTTTTAGTTTAGGGCTTAGGTTTTATTTTTTATTTATTTTTAGGTTTATTTTTTAGGATTAGGTTTTTATTATATTTTAGGTTTATTTTATTTTTATTTTTCATTTAGTTTTTATTTTATTTAGGTTTTTTATTTTTAGGTTTATTTTATTTTTTTAGTTTAGATTTAGGTTTTTATTGATTTTATTTTAGTTTAGTTTTTCCTTTTTTATTTTATTTTATTTTTTGATTTAGTTTTATGTTTATGTTTTAGTTTAGGTTTTTATTCATGTTTTTTTAACTTAGATTTTGGTTTATTTTATTTTATTTTTAAGTTTTATTTAGTTTAAGTTTAGGTTTTTATGTTTTTAGGGTTTAGTGTTTAGGGTTTAGGGTTTTGGGATTATGGTTTATGGTTTAGGGTTTAAGGTTTAGGGTTGTAGGTTTTGGGGTTTAGGGTTTAGGGTTTAGGGTTTATGATTTAGTGTCTTATGGTTTAGGGTTTAGGGTTTAGGGTTTAAGGTTTATGATTGTAGTTTAGGGTTTACGGTTAGTTTTTTATTTTTATTATTTTATTTTTTTAAATTAAGAAAATTGGTAGGTTTATGTTTATTTAGTTTACTTTTTATTCATTAGGTTTAGGTTTAGATTTAAGTTTCAATTTAGGTTTTTATTTTATTTTATTTTTTTATTTAGGTTTAAATATTTTTATTTTTTTATTTTTAGGGTTTTTTTAGTTTGGTTTAGGTTTTTAGGTTTTTAGGGTTTAGGGATTAGGGTTTAGGGTTTAGGGTTTGTGGTTCATGGTTTAGAGTTTAGGGTTGTCAGTTTTATAGTTTAGGGTTTAGGGTTTACGATTTAAGGTTTAGGGTTTTAGGGTTTATGCTTTTAGGGTTTTGGGTTTAGGGATTAGGGTTTAGGGTTTAGGGTTTTTTAGGGTTTATGGTTTAGGTTTTTGGGTGGTAGGTTTAGTATTATAGGTTTAGGGTTTATTTTAGGGTTTAGGGTTTAGGGTTTAAGATTTAGGGTTTAGGGTTTATTCTTTAAAAAAAATTAAGTAAACCATTAGGTTTAAGTTTACTTAGTTTAATTTTTATTTATTTTAGTTTATTTCTCTATTTAGGTAAATTTTTTATTTTTATTCATTTTAGGTTATTTTTTTAAGGTTTATTTATTTTAGTTTATTTTTTAGGTTTAGGTTTTGGTTTAAGTTTATTTTTTAGTTAAGCTATATTTTTATTTTAATTTTTAGGTTTAAGTTTTTAGATTTTTGGTTTTTAGGGTTTATGGTTTACCGTTTAGGGCTTAGCATTTGGGGTTTTAGGGTTTTGAGGTTTAGGGTTTAGGGTTCAGGTTTAGGGTTTAGTGTTTAGGCTTTAAGGTTTTTTAACTCAACTCAAATCATTTCAAGTGTGGTTGGCATATCTAAAATGCTTTATATCCAACATATCGGAAGAATTCAGCCATTTTCAACACTTGCCAAAAAGTATGCCAAGTTTAAGTGGGATGATAAGTGTGAGCATGCATTGAAGACATCAACCATTACCTAATGACGTCGTTGTATCTAGCAGCCCCTATCCCAGGAAAGCCGTTCATACATTACACTGATGCATTAGATGACTCCCTTGGTGCTTTGTTTGCCCAAGCCAATGATGAAGGGAAGGAAAATGCACTCTACTACTTTAGCTATCATCTAATCTCTATGGAGGCTAATTATCCAACCATTTAGAAGCATTGCCTAGCTTTAATCTTTGCATCCCAAAAGCTACAACATTCCATGCTTCCTCATAAGGTGAACTTAATCTTTAGGATCAATCCACTATAGTATCTCATGACATGGCTGACACTATCTGGATGATTGGCATAATGGTCCATAATCCTCTCGCAATTTGACTTTACCTTCGTACCCCTCTGTGCAATGAAAGGACAAGTGCTAGAGGATTTCTTAGCAGCACACCAACTTCTTGCTGACTCTTTTCTTAGTGATGATCTCCCCGATGAACAAATCATGAACTTAGGGGATACTAGCATTCACCACTCAGAGATTTACTTTGATGGTGTGACTTCCACTCAAAGAGGAGAAGAACCACAATCTACTATTCTAGAAAAGGTAGGGGTAGGAATAGTTCTGTTTACTCCGGACCATGATGTGATGAGATTCTCATATCATTTGTCCAATCCTTGTACCAATAAAGAAGCCAAATATGAGGCTCTAACTGCCGATCTAGAGTTAGCTGTTACTCTAATCATCCAAAATATCAGCATCTTTAGGGATTCTCAACTAGTTATCAACCAAATCATTAGGTCTTATAATGTTATAAAGCCCAAGCTCCATCACTACCATAAGTACACCATGGAGTTGTTGGCAAAAATCCCAAAGGTTTCCATTTATAAGATTCTTTGAAGAGAGAACATCGTAGTGTATGCTTTAGCCAAGCTTGCCAAGGAGTTGGCCTATCTGGAGGATGAGTCCATATAAATAAAGGTCCAAAATAGACAAGTCTTATCCCTTATTGATGTTGAACTCATCAAAAAGTACTCTCTTGAAGGATTGGTTTCCATTATGAAGAAGGACTTGGAGTTAGATTGGAGGCAACCATTCATGGATTATTTAAATAAAGGAAAACTATCTCAAGAGAAGTCCCAAGCCCATCAGATGAACCAGACAGCACTTTTCTATGCTCTTGTAGATGGTGTCTTGTATTAGCGATCTTTCAACCATATGTGGTTACATTGTTAGTGTGTAGCCCATAAGATCGTGACCGAGGTACACTCAAGATTATGTGGAGCCAACCATTTTGGCCTAAAGATGAAAGCCAAAATTAAGAGGCTAGGATACTACTGGCCATCGATGATCAAAGATTGCATGGATCCGACTAGGCGATGCCACCAATGTCAAATACATGGTGTGGTCCTACACTAAGCACCTAGAATTCTACATCCTACATTGGCCTCATGGCCATTCGAGTGTTGGGGTATCGACATAGTGGGTTCGATTGATCCTCCTTCTTATAAGGGTCATCGGTTCATCTTAGCTGCTACTGACTACATTTCCAAATGGGGAAGGCGATTCTACTCAGAGAGGTCACTTCTTAGTATGTGCTCCAATTCTTTAGAAACCATAATGTATATAGGTTCAAAGTGTCTCGATGAATTATATTTCATAATGGTACTGCATTCAAGACAACTGAGATCAACAACTTTGCCCAGAGACACAACATAGATTGGAGATATTCTACCATCAACTAGTCGAGGGAAAACAGCTTAGCAGAAGATTTCAAAAAAACTATCATCCAAATACTGAAGAAGACACTCGATAATAACAGGCGATAATGGCATGAGCATTTAGTTGAAGCCTTGTGGGCCTACCACACCATATATAGAACTCCAACTTAGTCTACTCCATTCTTCTTAGTGTATGGGTTTGAAGCTGTTCTACCATTAGAAGTCCAACTCACATCACTAAGGATAGCTATGGGTAGCACGATCACAATAGAGCAAAATGTCAAGTTGTGATTAGAAAAGCATGAAGGTTTGGAGGAGATATACTTATGGGCATGCCAAAATGTCTAGTTGTACAAATCTCAAATGATTCAAGATAACATTAAGTTGGTCCATCCTAAAGCTTTTCAAGTATGAGAGCTTATTTTAGTTGTAAGGAGACTGAGTGTTGCCCATCATAAGATGGGAGGCATGTTTGAACTCACTTGGGAAGGTCCTTTTGCCATAAAGAAGGCCTACCAAGGAGGATCTTATCAGCATATTAATCATACGGGAGAGCGACCAATACTTCCAATCAATGGGTTCTACTTAAAAAAATATTATAAATCATGTTTGAAAATAATTTTCATTAATGAAAATTCCTTTTCAAATTCAATCTCTTCCATGTTAATAGTATTCTTGTTTGTGAATTCACCATGATGTGTTTAGGGTATGTGTAAGGAACTCGAGTGGAATCCTATCCTTCATCAACACAATAAAAGACAAATTACACACAAACATATAAAATAAACACATTTCTTTTCTCTCGGGCTACTCTGAGTTGATATAATGCCCCCAATAGCACTCACTCAATAGCTGCTCTAGGTCAAGCTGATGTACTACCCTGCTAGTGTGTTACCCCAATGGTTTTCTTGCTTTGGAGGATGAAAGTCTGTTATGCTTTCCTCCCTAACTTGGCCACTGCACATTGATGAGGGCTTTGTTAGTTTGGTAGGCCTTATTGCATGGCTGGTAAGATACCTCATGTTGGATTCATTTAAGAGGATGTGAGTCTACTATGCTTTCTTCTTAGATTAGCCTTCATGCACTGATTGGGTTGAGTATATTTGAAGTTTAGGATAAGTCCCCTAGTGGCTCTATCCCTCTTGACTGCTTCAAGTATGGGTCTAGCCTTCCTCCAAGCAACTCGCTTAGTAGTCTCTCTAGGTTAGACAAAATCTGTCATGCCAATGACAGACTATCTTGATGATCGGTTCAACTTGGAAAGTTGTAAGGCTACATTCTTTCTTTCTAGATTGATCATTGTACACCAACGGACACGTTAGGTTGGTTGGTTCTTATTATGCTAATGGATACACCACTCATGCTAATGGATACACATTAGATTGGTTGGTTCTCATGCCTTAGAGTACACCATTCATGGTACATGTAAGTCTGTTATGCTTAGGATAATGCCCCTAGCAGCACCTCCCCTGTGGGCACTATATTTGGATCACATCCTTTCTGACCTCATTTAGCCACTACTCGGGAAACTATCAGAATGGACAGTTCCCCTTTTCGAGTAATGACCCTTGTGGTTAGAGAATTCGTCCTATGGATATGCATATTCTCCCTTGGTCCAATAATTCTGAGATAGGTCAAGGTCGACATGGCCCCTTCTCAGTGTGGTCCCTCGCACACCAACGAGGTCCACATAAACATATAAACAAAATATATATTCACTTATGGATTAGGAGGACACCCACAACAGTACTTTTTCCTAAGTAGACATCCAATCTTTAGGGCAGTGTCAACAAAACTCACAATAGGAATTACCTGAATACTCTTGGGTTGATATAAGTCCCCAAATTCAATCACTCAGTAGTCAACCCTAAGTCGGGTTTGATTTGTTGTGCTAACAACCGGTCACCCTAGCGATTGTTCCCTACTTTAGAAGATGTAAATCTGCTACACCTTCTTCTTAGCACAGTCATTGCACACTAAAAGGAAACCCCTTAGGTTGGCTAAGTCTACCCCATGGCCAGTAGACTATCCCTTTGGATTTGTAAATTTGAGGTAGGAGAAGTCTGATATATCCCCTTCTCAGTCGGTCCATTGCACACCGACATGATCCATAAATTAAATCTATTAAATTTGATCGAAATCACATCCCCAGTGGATATTCCCTCAATCTGAAATCAAACTAAACTAAACAAACCATATCAAATCAAATGAAATTAAAATAAAATTAATCCTGACTACTTTTGAGTTGACATAAGTCACCAATAGCACTCAGTAGTCTCCCTAGGTCAAGTTTAATTTGTTGTGCATCCAACTCGTCACCCGGATTGTTCCTTGCTTTGGAAGATATAAGTCTACTATTCCTTCTTCCTAGCACAGCCATTGCACATCGAAAGGAAACCCAATAGGTTGGCTAGCTCTACGCTGCAATCGGTAGACTATCTATTTGGATTTGTAAACCTGAGGTAGGTCAAGGCTAATATAGCCCCTTCTCAGTGGGCCCATCGCACACCAATAAGTTTCATTAACTTAGATTAACTTAAACTCACCCTAATTTTCTCCAATGGAGTTAAATCATACCCTTCTTCCCAGTGGAGCCCTAAATCATATATAAATAATTCAAGCCAAATTCAAAACCAGCCTCCCGGGTGGAGACAAATTAAATCAACTCCCCTAGTAGATTCTAAATCATAGAAATGCAACCAAACTCTTATCCCCAGGGGATAAATCCCCAAACAATTCTATGAAATTAAACTCAAATCTCAATCCCCAGCGGATATCCCGAACCTACTTCCTGAGCAGAAGGCTCATATACCCGATCCCTAATGGACTCGATCCCATATCTCTAGTAGAAATGCTTCCACATTAATTAAAATAAAATAAATTAAAGTTGATTTGATATTAATCCCTGGTGGATTATAGATTCTTATCTCCAACGGATCTTCTTTCAATAATTCATATAATCAAATCAAATTCAAACCTTATCCCTAGTAGATTTTCCTCTTTTATGCCCTCAACATAGACCCCTCACATGTCATGTCAATGCATGTGTGATCCCCTAATGGATCTCCCTCCATGTCCTTGACATGGAATTCTCATTAATTCTTATTTCTTCTCTTATGCACACCTTTAATACTTTAACCAAAAGTCTAATAATGTAGTATTTGTTCAAATTACATCATCTTAACATTGCAATTAACATTTTATGATTTTCGATGGTGCAAGCTCAAATTAACTATACAATATCATGCTAAACATATTATAATGTGAATTAAAACACTATATTATATTATAATATATGATGTTATATTATAATTTGCTATAATATTATATATTGTCTAACATTACACCTCATTACAATCACTTAAAATGAACAAATAATAAATATTTCTCAAAATATGAATAATGTTCATTTTGAATGTAAATTTGTTATTTTTCTATCAGAAATGGTACAAAATAGCATAATTTTGGTGTTGCTTCTTGGTGTGTGTCATGAATTTGGCCAAATTCTTCCATGTCAACCTTTAAATTAACATTTTTATGAGTTTTGACCCAATATATTGTAACAAAAGTAAACCAAACAAAAATGTACAGTAACATTTAGTAACACACTAGAACATTCATATATATATGTGATGTTATATTTTTATGTACATTATATTTCAATATGCTTTCATATAATATATTATATTACATTACACCTTAAAATGAATCACTTTAAGCAAAATATTTATAAAATTTGTTTGAAAAATGGATGCAAAATTCCATTCCTTTGGTTAAATGACACACCATAGCACACCCCAATGATGTTCCCAAAAGCTTACCTTAAATTTGGCCAAATCCCATCATCTCAACCTATAAATTAGTATTTTCAGTGTAGGCTCGACTGCATGATTGTAAAATACTAAAATAATTTAAAATGTCTAGAACAATATATTATGATATATGATGATATACTATGCTACAACCTTTAATATTTATTTTAAACATAAAATCTTACTTTTCAGAGTACAAGTGTGATAGGACACCTTTGGTACTACAACATAATTCCCACATCAAATTTAACAAATTTCATTATCTAATTTATTAAATCAATATTTTTATGATTTATATTAATATAAACTATCGGGCACAATAATATAATATACTAAAAAATTTCAAAACATCTTATAACATCCAAAAACACATCACTACATGCTCAAATATATGTTGCTACATTATACAATAATATATGGTATTATAATATGATTTAGGCAATTTAAATCTCTAATAGTCAAGGAAGAGTCTCTTGAATATATTTTCCTTAGCTACCATAACTATGTTAGGAATAGGTCATTCTTTACATCTACTCCTAATGATATCTTAATTCAAAGTTTAAGGTTTAGGGTTTAGGGTTAGTGTTTAGAGTTAGTTTAGGGTTTAGGGTAGGGTTTAGGGTTTAAGGTTTGGGATTTAGCATTTATTGTTTAGGGTTGTAGGTTTTAGGGTTTAAGGTTTTAACATTTAGGGTTTAGGGCTTACAATTTAGACTTTTAGGGTTTATGGTTTGGGGTTTAGGGTTTAGGATTTAGAGTTTAGGGTTTAAGATTTAGTGTTTAGGGTTTAGGGTTTAGGGTTTATGGTTTAAGTTTTAGGTTTAGGGATTAAGTTTTAGTTTATGGTTTAGGGTTTAGGGTTTATGGCTTAGGTTTTAGGTTTTAGTTTAAGTTTTAGTTTAGGGTTTAGGGTTTAGGGTTTAAGGTTTAGGGTATAGGGTTTAAGATTTATTATTATAACAGAGAACAAATCTCTTAAACTAAACTAAACAAAATCTAAACCTTAAATCTAAATCTAAACTAAATCCAAACTCTAAACCTAAATCTAAACTAAACTAAATCTAAACTCTAAAATATAAACTAAATCTGAAAATCTAAACTAAAATCTAAATCTAAACTAATTCTAAACTAAATCTAAACTAAACTAAGCTAAGTCTAAACTAAATCTAAAAATCTAAACAAAATCGAAAAAAAATCTAAACTAAACTAAAATCTAAATAAATATAAACTAAATCTATAATCTAAAATCTAAACTAAACTAAACTAAATCTAAACTAAATAATCTAAATCTAAAATCTAAACTAAATCTTAAAAAATTAAACTAAATCTAAAATCTAAAAACTAAATAAACTAAAAATCTAAACTCTAAAAATAAAAAACAAAACTAAAGTCTAAATCTAAAATCTAAGCCCTAAACTAAACTAAAATTTAAAATCTAAGCTAAATAAATCTAAACTAAAATAAAATATAAACTAAACTAAACTCTAAACTAAAAAAAATTTAAAATCTAAACCCTAAAAAATCTAAACTAAACTAAATCTAAAAATAAACTAAAATCTAAACCAAAACTAAACTAAATCTAAACTAAATCTAAAAACTAAATCAAAAATCTAAACTAAAATCTAAATCTAAACAAAACTAAATTTAAAAGTTTTAAAAATACTAAAATAATTTAAAATGCATAAAATAATATATTATGATATATGATGCTTTGGTATGCTACAACATATAAAATTTATTTTGAACATAAAATCTTACGTTTTAGACTATAAGTGGCGTAGCACACCTTTGGTACTACCACATAATTCCCACTTCATATTTAACAAATTTCATCATCTGATTTATTAAATCAATATTTTTATGATTTATATTAATATAGACTATATGACACAATACCATATTATTCTAAAACATTTTGAAACATCTTATAACATCCAAAAACACATCACTACATGCTCAAATATATGATGCTACATTATACAATAATATATTATATTATAATATGATTTAGGGTTAGGGTTTAGGGTATTCAAATTCTAATAGTCAAGGAAAAGTCTCTTGAATACATTTTCTTTAGCTACCATAACTACGTTAATAATAGGTAATTCTTTAGATCTACTTCTAATGACATCTTTATTCAAGGTTCAGGGTTTAGGATTTATGGTTAGGGTTTAGGGTTAATTTAAGGTTTAGGGTTTGGGGTTAGTTTAATGTTTATGATTTTGGGTTAGTTTATAGTTTAGGGTTTAGGGTTTAGGGTTGTAGGTTTTATGGTTTAAGGTTTAGGGTTTTATGGTTTATGGTTTAGGGTTTAGGATTTTAGGGTTTAAGATTTATGGTTTAAGATTTAGGGTTTAAGCTTAGTGTTTATGGTTTAAAGTTTTTATGATTTAGGGTTTAGGGTTTATGGTTTAAATTGTAGTTTTAGGGTTTATGTTTTAGTTTAGGGTTTAGGGTTTAAGGTTTATTCTTTTTAAGGCTTATTTTTTAACATTTCTTCTTTTTAATTTCATCAACTAAGTAGAACCTCAAGTTTTTTAAAAGACATATGATGACATAGATCAAAAATAAGCACTCATAGAGTAAATCAAAAACCCAAGATAAGTAGAATAGTTTCTACTATAAAGGTACAGTTCCATAAGAAGAAGATCAGATCATTCGTTCTTCAGTTTCTCTAGGTCTCATGAGAACCACCCTCGCCTCTCGAGTAGTGGGATCCCCCATCATATCTTAGATCTCTATTTCTTCCAGCTCCATGGCTATAACCTCCGTTGCTCCTCCTGCCTCCATATCCACCATTACTCCAACCATTACCTCTATATCCACTAGCACCTTCAGATCCCCCATCACCATTGTGATAACTGCCTCCTCCACCTTCTCCACCAGCAGATTTAGACTAAGCCTAGTTGACGGTCATGTTCGACCATCAAGGTTCAACCCATTCTTAGGGTTTATGGTCATTTTAGGGCTTAGGGTTTATGGTTAGTTTTGGGTTTAGGGTATGTGGTTTAGGGTTGTTGGTTTTAGGTTTATGGTTTAGGGTTTATGGTTTTAGGGTTATGAATTTTAGGGTTTATGGTTTAGGGTTTAGGGTTCAGGGTTTAGGGTTTAGAGTTTAGGGATTTAGGGTTTAGGGTTTTAGGGTTTAGGGTTTAAGATTTAGGGTTTAGAGTTTAGATTTTTAGGGTTTTAGGGTTTAGGGTTGCAGGTTTAGGGTTGTAGGTTTAGGGTTTAGGGTTAGTTTTAGGGTTTAGGATTTAAGTTTTAGAGTATTTTTTAAAAAAAATTAAGCAATCTAGTAGGTTTAGGTTTATTTAATTTATTTTTTATTTATTTGATTTGATTTGATTTTTTATTTATGTTTATTTTTTATTTTTAATTAGTTTAGTTTATTTATTTTAGTTTAGGTTTTTTATTTTTATTTGTTTCTTAGGTTTAGGTTTATTTTTTAGTTGAGTTTTATTTTTATTTTATTTTTTGATTTAGGTTTTATTTTTCTATTTTTAGGTTTAGGTTTATTTTTAGTTTATTTTTATAATTTTAGTTAGGCTTAGGTTTAGGTTTAGTTTATTTTAGGTTTAGTTTATTTTTGTTTAGATTTAGGTTTATTTTATTTTGTTTATTTTATTCTTATTTTAGGTTTAGGTTTTTTTTAGTTTAGGGTTTAGGTTTTATTTTTTATTTATTTTTACATTTATTTTTTAGGTTTAGGTTTTATTTAGTTTTCATTTTATTTTATTTTAGGTTTATTTTATTTTTTAGTTTTATTTTATTTAGGTTTTTTATTATTTCAGTTTAATTTCAATTTTTATTTATTTTATTTTAGTTTACTTTTATTTTTATTTTTTTACTTTTTTTAGGTTTAGGTTTAAGTTTTAGTTCAAGTTTTTATTTTGTTTTTTATATTTTATTTTTACATTTTATTTAGTTTACATTTTAGGTTTAAGATTTAGGGTTTAGAGTTTAGGGTTTATTTAGGGTTTAGGGTTTAGGGTTTAGGGTTTAAGGTTAGTTTAGGGTTTAGGGTTCAGGGTTAGTTTAGAGTTTAGGATTTCAGATTTAGGGTTTAGGGTTTGGGATTTAGGGTTTAAGGTTTAGGATTTAGGGTTGTAAGTTATAGGGTTTAGGGTTTAGGGTTTTCAGGTTTAGGGTTTAGGGTTTATGGTTTAGTGTTTAGGGTTTATAGTGTAGTGTTTAAGGTTTAGGGTTTAAGGTTTGGGGTTTAGTGTTTAGGGTTTAGGTTTTGTAGAGTTTAGGGGTTTATGTTTAGGTTTTAGATTTATGGTTTATGTTTTAATTTAGGTTTAGAGTTTATGGTTTAGGGTTTAGGTTTTAAAGTTTTTTTTAATAGAGAACAACTTCAGATTCAAAATTTCTTCTTTTTAATTTCATCAACCAAGTAGCACCCTTGTTTTCTAAGACACAAGCGATGACATATACCAAAAATGAGCACCCATAGAGAAATCAATAACTAAGATAAGTAACACCATCTCTATTATAAAGTCACAGTTCCATAAGCAGTAGATTGGATCGGTCGTTCTTCAGTTTCTCCAGTTCCCATCAGAACCACCCTAGCCTCTCGAGTAGCGGGATCTTCCATCATATCCCTGATCTCTCTCTTCACCACCACCATGGTTGTAACCTCTGTCTTTCATCCCACCTCTATAACCACCACTACTCTGACCATAACCTCGATATCCACTAGCACCTCTAGATCCCTCACCACCACTATGATAATCGTCGCATCTGCCTTTGCCTCCACTAGCAGATCTAGACTGAGCCTAGTTGACGGTGATGTTTCTACTATCAAGGTTCTACCCATTCTTAGGGTTTATGGTTTAGGGTTTTAGTATTTAGGGTTTAGGGTTTTAGGGTTTAGGGTTTAGTGTTTGTTTAATGTTTAGGGCTTAGGGTTTTTATGGTTTAGGGTTTAAGGCTTAGGGTTTTTTATGGTTTAGGGTTTAGGGTTTAGGGTTTTGGACTTAGGGTAGTTGGTTTAGGGTTATAGGTTTAGAGTTTAGGGTTTAAGATTTAGGGCTTAGGTTTAATATTTAGGGTTTAGGATTTTTTTAAATTAAGTAAACTAGTAGATTTAGGTTTATTTAGTTTATTCACTTTATTTTTTGTTTATTTGATGTTATTATATTTTTTTACTTTTATTTAGGTTTATTTTTTATTTTTATTTAGTTTAGTTTATTCATTTTAGTTTAAGTTTTTTATTTTTGTTTATCTTTCTGGTTAGGTTTATTTTTTAGTTGAGTTTTATTTTTATTTTATTTTTTAGGTTTAGGTTTTATTTTTTACTTTTAGCTTAATGATTAGATTTATGTTTTATGTTTTTATTTTAGGTGTATTTTTAGGTTTTATTTTTTAGTTTAGGTTTAGGTTTAATTCTTAGTTGAGTTTATATTTAATTTATTTTTTCTATTTTAGTTTAACTTTTAGGGTTTGGGGTTTAGGCTTTTAGGGTTTAGGGTTTAGGTTTTAGGGTTTAGGTTTTAGTGTTTAGGGTTTAGGGTTTAAGGTTTCGGGTTTTAGGGTTTAGGGTTTAAGGTTTGATTTTAGGGTTTTGGGTTTTGGTTTAGGGTTTAGTGTTTAAGGCTTAGGGCTTAGGATTTTACGGTTTAGGGTTGTAGGTTTAGGGTTTAGAGTTTTAGGATTTAGGGATTAGGGTTAGGGATTTTTTAAAAAAATTAAGTAAATTAGTAAGTTTAGGTTTATTTAGTTTAATTTATTTTTTATTTTGCTTTAGGTTTACATCTGATTTTATTTTTTAGGTTTAGTTTATTTTTGTAGTTTAGTTTTATTTTTATTATTTATTATTTATTTTTTATTTTTAGGTTTAGATTTAGGTTTTTATTTTATTTTTTTAGGTGTAGGTTTTAGTTTTTTATTTTAGGTATATTTTTAAGTTTTATTTTTAGTTTAGGTTTAAGTTTATTTTTATTTTTTTAGGTTAATGTTTTGGTTTTATTTATTTAGTTTTCATTTTATTTTATTTTATTTTATTCTAAAGTTTATTTTATTTTATATTTTATTTTAGTTTATTTTTATTAGATTATTTTATTTTATTTATAGGTTAAGGTTTAGGTTTTAGTTTAGGTTTTAATTTTTATTTTTATTTTTTTCTTTTATTTAGGTTTAGGTTTTTAATTTATATTATTTTCATTTTTTATTTAATTTAGGTTTCGAGTTTAGGGATTAGGGTTGAGGGTTTTATGGTTTAGGGTTTTAGGCTTTAGGCTTTAGGGTTATGGTTTAGGGTTTATGGTTTAATGTTCAGGCTTTAGGGTTTAGGGTTTAGGTGTAGTGGTTTAAGATTTTTTAGGATTTTGGGTTTAGGGTTATGGGTTTGGGTGGTAAGGTTTAAGTTAGGTTTTAAGGTTTAAGGCTAGTTTAGAGTTTAGGGTTTAGGGTTTAGGGTTTTAGGGTTTAGGTTTAGGTTTAGGGGTTTAGGGTTTAGGGTTAGCTTAGGGTTTAGGGTTAATTTTAGGATTAGGATAAACCTAGAATAAAGATAAAATAAAACTAATCCTAAAATAAAATAATTTAAACCTAAACTTAAACTTAAAATAAACTAAACCTAAATCTTAAACTAAATAAAATAAAATAAACTAAAAGTAAACCTAAATCTAAACTAAAAAAAAGCATTAAAATAAACCTAAAATAAAAACCTAAGACCTAAACCCTAAACCCTAAAAAACTGAAAACCTAAATAGAAACTAAATAAAAGCTAAAATTAAAATTAATAAAAAAACCAAATTAAAAATAAAATGAAAAAAAATAAAATAAAGTAAAAACATAAACTAAAACATAAACCTAAAAAGAAAATAAAATAAAAAACAAAAACTAAACTAAAATAAAATAAATAAAAACCTAAACTAAACTAAAAAAAATAAAAAACCTAAATAAAATAAAAACTAAACCTAAAATAAAAAACTAAACTTAAAATAAAATAAAATAAAAAATAAATAAAAAATAACCTAAAAAATAAACCTAAACCTAAGAAAAAACCAAAACCCAAAAAAAAACTAAACCTAAAAAATAGAAATAAAACCTAAACCCAAAACTAAAAAAAAAACCTAAACCTAAAATAACAATAATATAACCCTAAACCTTAACTAAGATAAACTAAACTAAAATAAATAATATTGAAATTAACTAAAAGTAAACTTAATCGTGAAATAAACTAAACCAAAATCCTAAATTAAATAAAATAAAATAAAATAAAAGTAAACCTAAACCTAAAGAAAAAAATTAAACCTAAAAAGAAGCCTAAAACCTAACATGAACCTAAAAATAAACCTAAAACCTAAACCCTAAACCTTAAACCCTAAAAAGCTAAAAACCTAACATGAACCTAAAAAGAAAATAAAATTAAAAATAAAAACTAAACTAAAATAAAATAAATTAAAACCTAAACTAAACCAAATTAAAAAATAAAAACTAAACCTAAGATAAAAATAAAATAAATCTAAAATAAAATAAAATAAAAAATAAATAAAAATCGAAACCTAAAAAATAATCCCAAAAATAAAATCTAAAAACAAATAATAAAATAAAACCTAAACCCTAAACTAAAAAAAAGCAAAACTAAAATAATAATAATATAAACCTAAACCTAAACTAAAAACTAAACTAAAATAAATAAAACCTTAAATTTAAACCTAAAATAAAATAAACCTAACCCTAAACCTAAACTTAAACTAAATAAAATCAAATAAAGTTAAAATAAACCAAACCCTAAACTAAAAAATAATACCTAAAAATAATACTAAAATAAAAACCTAAATCCTCAATAGAAAAAAAAAAATAAAAGTCTAAACCAAAACCTAAAAATAAAATATAAATCCTAAACCTAAAAAATAAAATTAAAATAAAATTGAACTTAAAAAAAAACCCAAACCTACAAAATAAGCTAAAATAAATAAACCTAAAATAAATAATCTAAACTAAATAAAATTTTAAATAAACCTTAATTAAATAAAAAATAAAATAAATTAAAATAAATAAAAAAAACTAAACAAACTAAATAAACCTAAATCTACGAGTTTACTTTATTTAGAATAAAAAAATAAATTTAAAAAAAATAAAAATAAATTAAAAAAACCATAAACCCAAAACCTTAAACCCTAAAATCTACAACCAAAAACCCTAAAACCTAAACCCCAAACCCTAAACCCTAAACCCTAATCCTTAAACCCTAAACACTAAATCCTAAAACCTATAACCCTAAACCCTAAAACCTAAATCCAAACCCTAAACCCTGAAATCCTAAAAACCTAAACCTAAACTAAATAAAACCTAAAAAAGAAAATAAATAAAGAACATAAACCAAAGTAAAATAAAAAAAAAATAAAATAAAAACCTAAACTTAAACCTAAAAAAATATATATAATAAAATAAAAAAATAAAATCTAAATTAAAATAAAATAAAATAAATAAAAACCTAAACTAAACTATTAAATTAAATAAACCCAAAAATATAGACCTAAATAAAATAAAAATAAATGTAAAATAAAATTAAAATAAACTTAAAATAAAATAAAATAAAAGCTAAATAAAAACCTTAACCTAAAAATAAATAATAAATAAAACCCAAATCCTAAACTAAAAAGAAAAAGTAAACCTACAATAAAAATAAAATAAACTAAATAAGATAAATGTAAATCTAAACTAAAATAAACTAAACTAAAATTAATAAAACCTAAACCTAAATCTAAAATAAACTAAACCTATACCCTAAAGTAAATAAATCAATATAAACTAAAAATAAACCTAAACCTAAAATAAAATACCAAACCTAAAAATAAACCTAAAATAATAATCTAAAACCTAATTCTAAGAAAATAAAATAAAAACCTAAACTTAAACCTAAAAATAAAAAATGAAACCTAAGCCTGAAAAATAAAATAAAAATAAAACTAAATAAAAAAATAAACATAAACCTTAACCTAGACCTAAATAATAAACTAAAAAAAAATTAACCTAAAATAAGTATATAAAAAATAGACCTAAAGAAAAATAAAAAATAAAATAAAATAAAATAAATAAATAAAAACTAAAAAAAACCTTAACCTACCGGTTTACTTACCTTAAAAAATTAAAACCCTAGGCATTAAACCCTCATCCCTAAATCCAAAACACTAAACCCTAACCCTAAACCCTAAACCTTGAACCTTAAAGCTACAACCCTAAATGTACAACCCAAACCCTTAAACTTAGACCATAAACCCTAAAAAACCCTAAAACTAAACCCCAAACCCGAAAGCATAATCCTAAACCCAAAAACCCTAAACCCTAAATTAACCCTAAACCATAAGCCCTTAACCCTAAGAACCCTAAACCCTAAACTAACCTAAACCCTAAGCTAACACTAAAGCCTGAAAAGTCTAAACCCTAAAGCCTAAACATTAAACCCTAAACCCTAAACCCTAAACCCTAAACCCTAACCCAAAACTCTAAATTGTAAAACGCTAAACCTTAAAACCATAAACTCTAAACCCTGAACCCTAAAAACCCTAAACCCTAAACCCTAAAAACCTAAAATCTAAAAACCTAAACTTAAAGTAAATGAAACCTAAAAAGAAAATAAACTAAAAAATAAAAATCTAAATTAAACAAAATAATGAAATAAAATAAAAACATAAACTAAAACCTAAGTTAAACCTAAAAATAAAATAAAATAAAATAAATAAAAAACTAAAATAAAATAAATAAAAACTTAAACTAAATTAGAAAAATATAAAATAAACCAAAGAATAAAAAACCTAAATATAATAAAAACTAAACGTAAAATAAAAATAAAATAAACCAAAAATAATTCAAAATAAAAAATAAATAAAAACTTAAACCCAAAAAATAAGCCTAAAAATAAAATCTAGAAATAAATAAAAATTAAGCCCAAACCCTAAACTAAAAATATAAACTAAACCTAAATATAAATAAGATAAAAAAAATGAAATAAATTTAAACCTAAACTAAAATAAACTAAACTTAAAATATTAACACCTAAACCTTAACCTAAAATAAACTAAACCTAATCCTGAACTAAATAAAATAAAAGTAAACCTAAACCTAAACTAAGAAATCAAATTTAAAAATAAACCTAAATTAAAAAAATAAAACATTAACCTAAAAAATAAAATAAAAATAAAACTAAAATAAAAAGTAAACTGAACCTAAAAAATAAACCAAAATAAATAAACTGAACTAAATAAAAAAATAAACCTAAATAAAATTAAAAAATAAAATAAATTAAAATAAATATTAAATAAACAAAAAAAAATAAAAACCTATGTGTTGACATAATTTAAAAAATATAACAATTTTAAAAAAAATAAAAAAAAATAAAAAACTGAAAATCCTAAATCCTAAACCCTAAAGCCTAAATCCTAAAATCTACAACCCTAAACCCTAAAACCTAAACCCCAAACCCAAAACTCTAAACCCTATACCCTAAACCCTAAACTTTAAACCCTAAAATCTATTACCCTAAACCCTAAAACCAAAATTTCAAACCTTAAACCCTAAATGCTAAACCCTAAACCTAAACCTTAAACCCTAAAAACCTAAAACCCTAAACTTAAACATAATAAAACCTATAAATATAATAAATAAATAAACATAAACCTAAATAAAATAAAGAAATAAAATAAAATAGAAAGTTAAACTAAAACCTAAACCTAAACCTAAACCTAAATGAAAAAAAATAAAATAAAATCAAAAATAAAAACAAAATAAAAATAAAATATATAAAAAAAACCTAAACTAAATAATAAAATAAAAAAAAAACTAAAACTAAAAAGCCTAAATAAATTAAAAATAAATGTAAAATAAAAATAGAATAATCCAAAAATAAAATAAAATAAAAACTTAATAAAAACCTATACCTAAAAAAAAAAAAAAACCTAAATCCTATACTAAAAATAATAACTAAACATAAAATAAAAATAAAACAAACAAAATAAATTAAACATAAAACTAAGCTAAAATAAACTAAACCTAAAATAAAAAATAAAACCTAAAGTAAAACATAAACCTAAACCTAAAATAAACTAAACCTAAACCCTAAACTAAATAAGTTAAAAATAAACTTAAACCTAAACTAAAAAATAAAACATAAAAATAAAGCTAAAATAAAAACTTAAAACCTAAATCTAAAAAAATAAAATAAAAACCTAAACCTAAACCTCAAAATAAAAAATAAATCCTAAAACTAAAAATAAAATAAAAATATAACTAAACACAAAAATAAACATAAACCTAAGCTTAAAACTAAAAAATAAATTAAAATAAAAAACCTAAACTAAAATAAATAAACCTAAAATAAATAAGTCGAACTAATTAAAAATTAATAATAAATATAACTAAAACTAAAAAATAAATAAAAAATAAACTAAATGAACTTAAACCTACATGTTTACTTAATTTGTTTAAAAAAAAAAACCCTAAACCCTAAACCCTAAACTAATTAACCCTAAATCCTAAACTCTAAACCCTAAACCCTTAACCCTAAGACTAACCCTAAACCCTAAATCCTAAACATGCAATCCTAAACCCTAAACTGTAAACCCTAGACCCTAAACCCTAAATTAACCTTAAGCAAAACTCTAAATCCTAAACCCTAACCCTAACCCTAATCCCTAAACCCTATAACCCTAAACCCTAAAGCCTAAAGGCTAAACCCTAAACCATAAACCCTAAAAACCCTAAACCCTAAAGCATAAACCCTAAACTAATCCTAAACCCTAAGCTAACCCTAAACCCTAATCCCAAAACCCTAAAAACCTAAACCATAAAGCTTAAACACTAAAGCCTAAAACTTAAACCCTAAAGCCTAACCCTAAACCCTAAACCTAAAACCCTAAACTATAAACCCTAAACCCTAAAACTAAACTAAATAAAACCTAAATATAAAATAAATAAATAAACCTAAACCTAAAAAAATAAAAAATAAAATTAAACATAAACTAAACTTAAACTTAAAAATAAAATTAAAAATTAAAAATAAACTAATATAAAATAAAGAAAAAGATAAACTAAACTAAAAAATAAAATAAACCTAAGAATAAAATACTTTAATAAAATAAAAACTAAACATAAAATAAAAATAAAATAAGCCTAAAATAAAATATAGTAAAAAAATAAACCTAAAAAATAAACCTAAAAATAAAACTTAAAAATAAATTAAAAATAAATCTTAAACCCTAAACATTTAAAAAAAACTGAAACCTAAAATATAAATAAAATAAAATAAACATAAACCTGAACTAAACAGAACTAAACTAAAAAAAATTTAACCTAAACCTAAACCTAAAATAAACTAAACCTAAACCTAAACCTAAACTAAATAAAATAAAATGAGCTAAAAATTAACCTAAACCAAAACTAAAAAATAAAACCTAAAAATAAACCTTAAATAAAAACTTAAAACCTAAACCTAGAAAAATATAATAGAAACCTAAACCTAAACCTCAAAATAAAAAATATAACCTAAACTTAAAAAATAAAATAAAACTAAAACTTAACTAAAAGTAAACTTAAACCTAAACCTAAACCTAAATGTAAACTAAAATAAAAACCCTAAACTAAATAAAAAAATACACCTAAATAAAAATAAAAAATAAAATAAACTAAAATAAAAAAATAAACTAAATAAACCTAAACTTACCGATTTACTTAATTTACAAAATAAAAGCCTAAACCCAAAATCTGAAACCCTAAACCATAAACCCAAAAACTAACCCTAAATCCTAAACCTACAACCCTAAACACTAAAACCTAAGAAACCCTAAACCCTAAACCCTAATCTTAAACCCTAAACTCTAAAAGCAAAAACCCTAAAACCCTAAACCCTAAACCCTAAACCCTAAACCCTAAACCCTAAACTTAAAACTAAAGTAACTAAATAAATTTAAAAAATAAGCATAAACCCTAAAACCTAATAAACCTAAACCTAAACCTAAACCCTAAGAATAGGCAAAACCTTGACAGCAGGAACATCATGGTCAATGAGGCTTAGTCTAGATATGGCCAAGGAGGTGAAGGCGGAGGTGGTTATTATCATTATGGCAGTGGGGGATCTAGAGGTTCTGGTGGATATTGAGGTGGTGGTCTAAGAAGTGGTGGTTATGGAGGTGAGAGTAGTTATGGAGGTTACAGTCGTGGTTATGGCAGAGGTACATATCAGGGATATCATGGCAGATCCCACTACTCGAGTGGTCAGGGTGGTTCTAATGGGAATTGGAGAAACTGAAGAATGGCTGATCCGATCTGCTACTTAGGGAACTTCATCTTTACATTAGAGACGGTTCTAGTTTTCTAGGGTTTTTGATTTACTCTATGCATGCTGATGTTTGATCTATGTCATCACTTATGTCTTAGAAAACTTGGTGTGTTATTTGGTTGATGAAATTAAAAAGAAGAAATGTTGAATCTTAATTGGATCTCTATTATAAAAAAAACCCTAAAACATGAACCCTAGACCTAAAACATAAACCCTATACCCTAAATGCTAAGCAATAAAATCCCTAAACCGTAAACCCTAATCCTTGAAATCCCTAAACCCTAAATCCCAAACCCTAAAACCCTAAACCTAAACCCTAAAACCTAAACCCTAAACCCTAAACCTTAAACCCTAAACCCTAAACCCCAAACCCTAAACCCTAAACCCTAAAACCACAACTACTCCTAAACCCTAAAACCTAAAACCTAAAAACCTAAACCTCAACCTAAAAATAAAATAAATAAAAATACCTAAACCAAAATAAAATAAAAAAATAAAATAAAATAAAAACATAAACTAAAATCTAAGCCTAAACCTAAAAGAAAAAAAATAAAAAATAAAAACTAAATAGAAATAAAATAAATAAAAACCTAAACTAAACTAAAAAATAAAACCTAAATAAAATAAAAACTAAACTTAAAATAAAAATAAAATAAATCCAAAATAAAATAAAATAAAAACCTAAACCTAAAAAAACAAATCTAAAAATAAATCCTAAAAATAAGTAAAAAATAAAACCTAAACCCTAAACTAAAAAAAAAACTTAACCTAAAATAAAAATAAAATAAACTCAAATAAAAAAAAAACTAAATAGACTAAATAAACCTAAACCTATCGCTTTACTTAGTTTTATAAAAAAAACCCTAAACCATAAATCCTAAACCCAAAACCATAAACCCAAAACCCAAAACCCTAAACCTACAACCCTAAACCCTAAACCTACAACCCTAAACACTAAACCATAAACCTTAAACCCTAAACGATAATTCCCATAAACCCTAAACACTAAAACCTACAACCCTAAACCCTAAATGTCAAACCCTAAACTCTAAATAAACCCTAAACCCTAAACACTAAACTAACCCTAAACATTATGAATGAGCATAACCTTGATGGAAGGAACATCACCATCAATAAGGCTTAGTTTAGATGTGGAGAGGCTAAGGAGGCAATGGTTGTCATAATGGTGGTGGGGATCTGGTGTGATATGGAGTGGACGGAGCAATGTTGGTTATGGAGGTGGGAGGAGTGTCAAAGGTTACAGCTGTGGTGGTGATGGAGGGAGAG
Organism: Cymbidium sinense; assembly: GCA_021442155.1. NCBI lineage: Eukaryota > Viridiplantae > Streptophyta > Magnoliopsida > Asparagales > Orchidaceae > Cymbidium > Cymbidium sinense. Next base: position 689,257 of record CM038214.1, on the reverse strand, counting down.
ATCGGTGATACGATGGTGGATCCTGCTACTTGAAAGGTAGGGGTGGTTCTGATGGGAATCGAAGAAATTAATGAACGGCCCATCTGATCTGCTGCTTATGGAACTGTCATTACAAGAAGAGTGAGGGCTCTACTTATCTTGGTATTTTATTTGCTCAATGGGTGATCATTCTTGATCTATGTTGATGCTTATGTCTTAGAAAACTTAGGTGCTACTTAGTTGATGAAATCGAAAAGAAGAAACATTTAATATGAACTTGTTCCCTATTAAAAAGAAAACTTAAACCCTAATCCCTAAACCATAAACCCTAAACCCCAAACCCTAAACCCTAAACCCTAAACCCTAAACCCTAAACCCTAAACTAACCCTAAAACCTAAACTCAAAAAAGATAAAAAGTTAAACCTAAACAAAATAAAACTTAAAAATAAAATAAAGTTAAACCTAAACCAAAATAAAATAAAAAATACATTAACATAAAAACATAAGCTAAAACCTAAACCTAAACCTAAACCTAAAAAGAAAATAAAAATAAATTAAACCTAAAATAAACTAAAAATAAAATTAAAATAAACTTAAAATAAAATAAAGTAAAAACTAAATAAAAACGTAAACTTAAAAATAAACCTAAAAATAATGCTTAAAAAAATAATAAAACCTAAACCATAAATTAAAAAAAATCCTAAACTTAAAATAAAAATAAAGTAAACAAAAAAAATAAATCTAAACCTAAACCTAAACTAAAATAAACTATAATAAAATAAATAAACCTAAACCAAAACCTAAAATAAACTAAACCTAAACTAAATAAAATAAAATAAACTAAAAATAAACCTAAACATAAACTAAAAAATAAAACCTAAAACTAAATCTAAAATAAAAACCTAAAGCTAAACTTAAAAATAAAAAAATAAAACATAAACCAAAAATATAAAATAATAATAAAACTCAACTAAAAAATAAACTTAAACCTAAAAAATAAACTAAAATAAAAAACCTAAAATAAATAAATTGAACTAAACAAAAATTAAAAAAAAAAGAAATAAAAAAGCCCAAATAAATAAAAAATAAACTAAATAAACCTAAACCTACTAATTTACTTAATTTAAAAAAGACCCTAAACTCTAAATTCTAAATCCTAAACCCTAAACTATAAACTCTAAACAATAAAACTCTAAACCCCAAGCCCTAAACCCTAAACCTTAAACCCTAAAACCCTAAACCCTAAACCCTAAAAATCTAAAACCCTAAATAATAAATCCTAAAACCCTAAACCCTAAAACCTAAATCCTAAACTAACCCTAAATCCTCTACTATCCCTAAACCCTAAACCATAAAAATGTGAAGAACCTTGACAGCAGGAACATCACAGTCAACTAGGCTGAGTCTAAATTTAACATGGAGGAGAAGCTGAGGTGACAATTATCATAGTGGTGGTGGGTGGATCTAGAGGTACCAGTGGATATTGAGGTGGTGGTTGGAGTAGTGGTGGTTATAGAGGCAAGAGGAGTGACAAAAGTTATAGTTATGGTGGTGGTGGAGGGAGAGATCAGGGATATGATGGTGGATCCCGCTACTTGAGAGACCGGAGAGGTTCTAATGAGAACTAAAGAAATTGAAGAATGGCTGATCTGATCTACTATTTATGAAACTGTGTCTTTACAGTAGAGATGGCTCTAGGCGTTCTTATTTTTTATCTATGTCATCGCTTATGTCTTAAAAATTTTGGTGTGTTACTTGGTTGATGAAATCGAAAAGTATAAATGTTAAATATGTATTTATTATCTATTTAAAAAAACCATAAACCCTAAACCCTAAACTCTAAACTAAAGCATAAACCTAAAACCTAAATCATAAACCCTAAACCCTATAACCTAAACACTGAACCCTAACCCCAAACATTAAACCCTAAACCCTAAACCTAAAAACCATAAACCCTAAAACCTAAAACCTACGACCCTAAACCTGTAACCCTAAAACCCAAACTATAAACATTAAAACTTAAACCCTAAACTCTAAAGTAACCCTAAACTTTAACCCTAAACCCTAAACCTTGATTGAATATGTCATTAGGAGTAGATCTAAAGAATGATATAATCCTAACATAGTTATGGTAGCTAAAGAAAATGTCTTCAAAAGACTTTCACTTGATTATTAGAGACTTGAATACCTTAAACCCTAATCATAATCATAATAATCATATATTATAGTATAATGTAGCATCATATATTTGAGCACATAATGATGTTTTTTGGCTATTATAAGATGTTTTGAAATGTTTTAGTATATTATGTGCACTATACTATATTAATATTAATCATAAAAATATTGATTTATAAATCAGATGATGAAATTTATTAAATTTGAAGTGGGAATTAAGTTGTAGTACCAAAGGTGTGCTATGCCACTTGTAGTCTAAAAAGTAAGATTTTATGTTCAAAATAAGTATTATATGTTGTAGCATAGTATAACATCATATATCATAATTTATTGTTCCATGCATTTTAAATTATTTTAGTGTTATAAAATCATGGAGTCAAGCCTACACTAGCATTATTTATAAAAATGTTAATTTAGACTTTGAAATGGTGAAATAAAATTCATAATATGACATCATAATGTATTATTTCAATTTAAAATATGTAAGTGATATAAAAATAAATAGTTTTTTATTATTTTGATGAATTTTATGATTTTTTATCTTAAGCAATCCCTTGTGAGGTGATATGCAATATATAATATTATAATATAGTTGCCATAATGTAGTGTCATAATGCATTATAACATACTATTGTATATTACTACTTGTTGTTCAACATATTTTAGTTTGTTATAGTATGAGGTAGTAAAGTTTGTATTGGTATAATTCATAAAAATACTAATTTATAGGTTGAGATGATGGGATTTGGCCAATTTTTTTAAGGTAAGCTTTAGGAAACATCATTGGGGGTGTGCTATGGTGTGTCATTTAATCAAAAGAATGAAATTTTGCATCCAAAATAAATGTTCATTTTTCAAACAAATTTATAAATTTTTTGCTTGAAGTTATTCATTTTAAGGTGTAATGTAAGATAATATATAATATGAAAGTGTATTAAAATATAATGTACATAATAATATAACTTCACATATATATGAATGTGGTGGCGTGTTACTAAATGTTATTGTACATTTTAGTATGTTTTACTTTTGTTATAATACATTTGGTCAAAACTCACAAAAAATGTTAATTTGAAGGTTATGATGGAAGAATTTTGCCAAATTCATGGCACACACCAAGAAGCAACACCAAAATTATGCTATTTTGTACCATTTCTATTAGAAAATAATAATTTTACATAAAATGAACATTATTCATATTTTGAGAAAATTTTGTTATTTGTTCCTTTATTCTAATGAGGTGAATGTTAGATAATATATTATATTATAGCAAATTATAATATAACATCATATATTATAATATAATATAGTGTGTTAATTCACATTAGAATATGTTTAGCATGATAATGTATAGTTAGTTTCAGCTTGCATCATCATAAATTATAAAATATTGATTACAATGTTAAGATGATGTAATTTGAATGAATACATTATTAAGCTTTTGGTTGAATTATTAAAGGTGTGCATAAGAAGAAATAAGATTTGATGAGAATTCCATGTCAAGGACATGGGGAGATCCGCTAGGGATCACACGTATTGGTCATGACATGTGAAGGGTCTATGTTGAGGCATAGAAGAAGAAAATTTGCTAGGGATAAGGTTTGAATTTGATTATATGATTTGTGGAAAGAATATTCGCTAGTGTAAAAAATTTATAATCCACCAAAGATTAAGATAGAATCAACTTTAATTTGGTTTATTTTAATTGATGTGGAGGCACTAGAGATATGGCTCGAGTCCGCTGGGGATCGTATATGAACCTTCCATTGGAAGCGTTTAGGCTACCAATTTGGGATTGGGATTTGAGTTTGATTTGATAGATTTGTTTGGGGATGTATACACTAAAATAAGAGTTTGGTTGGATTTCTTTGATTTAGACTCTACTAGGGGAGTTGGTTTAATTTGGCTCCACTAGGAGGTTGGTTTTGAATTTGATTTGTTTGCTTGACTTGTTTATATATGATTTGGGGCTCCACTGGGAGAAGGGTGTGATTTAACTCCAATAGGGAAAAATTAGATTGGGTTTAATTTAATCTGAGTTAATTTATGGACCTTGTCAGTGTGCGGATGGACCCATTGAGAAAAGGCTATATCAGTCTTAACCTACCTCAAGTTTACAAATCTAAAGGGATAGTCTATCGACTGTGTGGTAAAGCTAGCTAACCTAAGGGGTTACTTTTCGGTAAATGGGCTAGGAAAAGGCAAGACTTAAATCTTTAAAGCGAATAGCGTTGGGTAACCCATTGATGCACATAAATCAAACACTTAGGGCTAACTAAGTGAATGCGGCTAGGGACTTATGTCAACTCAAAAGTAGTCAGGTTTAATTTTATTTTAGTTTCATGTGATTTTATATGGTTTGTTTGGTTTAGTTTGCTTTTGAATTGAGGGCATGTTTGCTGGGGATGTGAGCTCGATCAAATTTGATAGATTTAATTTATGGACCATGTCGGTGTGCGATGGACCCACTGAGAAGGGGCTATACCAGACTTGTCCTATCTCAGATTTACAAATCGAAATGGATAGTCTACTGGCTGTGGGGTGGAACTAGCCAACCTAAGGGGTTTCCTTTCAGTGTGCAATGACTATGCTAGGAAGAAGGCATAGTAGATTTACATCTTCTAAAGCAGGGAACAACAGTTGGGGTGACCTGTTGGTAGCACAACAAATTGAACCTAACTTAGGGTGACTATTGAATGAATGTCGTTGAGGACTTATATCAACTCAAGAGTAGTCACACAATTCTTATAGGGAGTTTTGCTAACACTTCCCTAAAGATAGGATGCCTGCTTGGGAAAAGGTACCGTTAGGGGTGTCATCCTAATCCACAAGTGCATATATATTTATTGTTTATATATTTGCTTGGACCTATTGGTGTGTAAGGGACCACATTAAGAAGGGGCTATATCAGCCTTGACCTATCTCAGATTTACTAGACCAGGGGAGAATTTGCACATCCACAGGATGGATTCTCCAATCACATGAGGGTTTACTAGGAAAGGGGAATTGTCCAATCCAATAGTAACCCAAGAAGTGTCTAAATGGGGTCATAAAGGGCGTGATCCAAATATAATGCCCATAGGGAGTGTGCGCATTATCCCTAGAAAAGAGAGCTTATGGTGTACGGCCAACATAAGGAGAAAGTGTAGTGACTTACCCGCCATGAGTGGTGTATCCTAAGGTGTGAGAACCAACCAACCTAAGGTGTATCTAGCATGAGTGGTGTATCTATTATCATAGTGAGAACCAACTAACCTAAGGTGCCCGTTGGTGTCTAACTATCAATCTAGAAAGAAAGCATGTAGGCTTACTACTGACCTAGAGAGACTACTAAGCTAGGAGCCCCAAGGAAGGAATGGACTCAGGCTTGAAGTAGTCAGGAGGGAAGGAGCCGCTAGGGGACTTATCCAAAACCTAAAATATACTTGACCCAGTCAGTGCAAGAAGGCTAATCTAAGAAGAAAGCATAGTAGACTCACATCCTCTTAAACGAAGCCAACATGAGGTAGCTTACCGGCCACACATTAAGGCCTACCAAACTAACAAGGCACTCATCGGTGTGTTGTGGCCATGTAAGGAAGGAAAACTTAGCAGACTTACATCCTTGAAAATAAGAACACCACTAGGGTGACACACTAGCAGGGTAGCATGTTAGCCCGACCTAGAGAAACTATTGAGTGAGTACCATTAGATGCGCTATCTCAACTGAGAGTAGCCCGAGATAAAAGATATGTGTTTGTTTTATGTGTTTGTGTGTAGTTTATGTTTGTGTTGTGTCGATGAAGGATAGGACGCTGCTCAAGTTCTTACAACTACCCTAAACACATCATGGCAAATTCCTAAACAAGAATACTTTCAACATGGAAGAGATTGAATTCAAAATGGAATTTTCATTGATGGTAATTATTTTCAAACATGATTTATAATATTTCTTTAAGTAGAGCTCATTGATTGGAAGCATTGGGAACTCTCCATTATGATTAATAAGCTGATAAGATCCTCCTAATATGCCTTCTCTATGGAAAAAGGGCCTTCCCAAGTGGGTTCGAACTTGCCTCCCATCTTATGATGGACAACAATCAGTCTCCTTAGAACTAAAATAGGCTCTCCTACTTGAAAAGCTCTAGGATAGAGCAATTTATTGTGAGCTTAAATCATTTTAGCTTTGTACAACTTGAGGTTTTGGCATGCTCAAAGCGATCTCTTCTCCAAACCTTAAAGTTCTTCTAATTGCAACTTGGCGTTCTACTCTATTATGATCTTGTTATGCACAGCTATTGGTAGTGATGGGAGTTGGACTTCTAATGGTAGAACGGATTCAGACCCATACACTAAGGAAAAAGGAGTAGACTAAGTTGGAGTTCTATATGTGGTGCAGTAGGCCCACAAAGCTTAAACTAACTGCTCATACCACTATCGCTTATTATTGTCGAGTGTCTTCTTTAGTATTTGCATGAGAGTTTTTTTGTAGGCTTCTGTTAAGCTATTTTCCCTTGGGTAGTTGATGGTAGAATATAATTCATCGAGGAAAAGTTATTAATGTTGGGCAAAGTTGTTGTGTCTTCGAGCAAAGTTGTCGATCTTGGTGATCTTGAATGTAATACCATTATCAGATATAATTCATCGAGAAACTCCGAACCTATATATGATATGATTCCTAAAAACTTGGAGCACATGTTGAGCTATGACCTCTTTGAGCAAAATTTCCTTTGCCCATTTGGAAAAGTACAAGAGCCTAAGATAAATTGATCTTGGAAGAAGTAGAATTAGTTGTACCCACTTTGGTACCCCAACACTGAATGGCCATGAGGCCAATGAATGATAGAATGTTGGGTGGTTGGTGTAGGACCACACCATGTATTTGACATTGGCATCAGCATATCCATCCAATCTTTGATCATCAATGGTCGAGTATCCTAATCTCTTGATCTTGGTTTTCATCTTCAAATTTGATTGGTTGGCTCCACATAATTCTAAGTGTACCTCAATCATGATCTTATGTGCTCTGTGCTAGTCTAAATAACGTAGCCACATATGATCAAAAGACCGTTGATACAAGACACCATCCAAGATCATAGAAAGTGCTCGCTTCATCTAATGGGCTTGGGACTTCTCGAATTTACCTTTATTTAAGTAATCCATGAATGGTTTCCAATCTAACTCCTCATCCTTCTTGGCAATGGCAACCTCCCCTTCAAGAGAGTACTTTTGATGAGTTCAATATCAATAAGGATAAGACTTGTCTAAAGCATACACTAGACATGCCAACTTCTTGCAAGCATGGATAAAGCATACACTACGTTCTCTCCTCGAAGAATCTTATAAATGGTAACCTCTAGGATTTGGGTTAATAACTCCATGGTGTACTTATGGTAGTGATGGATCTTAGGCTTTATAACTTTATAAGACATAGCAATTCGAATGATAACTCGCTTAGAATCCTCAAAGATGTTGATGTTATGGATGCTTAGAATAACAGCTAACTCTAGACTGGCAATAAGTGCCTCATATTTGGCTTCATTGTTGGTACAAGGATTGTATAGATGATATGAGAATCTCATAATATTACAATCTATAGTTAAGAGATCTATTCCTTCCCCTACCTTTCCTAGAATAGTAGATTGTGGTTCTTCTCCTGTTTGAGAGGAAGCTGCACCATCAAAGTACATCTCCCAGTCGTGAGTGCTAGTATCCCCTAAGTTCAAGATTTTTCATCGTGGAAATCATAAGAGAGACAAGAGAAGTGATGTGTTGCTAAGAAATCTACTAACGTTTACCTTTCACCGCATGGAGAAGTACAAAGTTAATGTCAAACTGTGAGAGGATCTTGGACCGTCATTCCAACTGTTTGGATAGCGTCAGCCATGTCATGAGATACTGTAGTGGATTGATCCTAGAGATTAAGTTAACCTTATGAGGAAGCATGTAGTGTTGTAGTTTTTGGGATGAAAATATTAATGCTAGCAATGCTTCTCAATGAGTGGATAATTAGCATCGTGAAGGATTAGATGACGGCTGAGGTAGTAGAGTGTGTTTTCCCTCCCTTCATCATTGGCTTGGGCCAACAAAGCACAAAGATAATCATCTAATGCAGGAATCTAAAGTATGATCGGCTTTCTCGGGATAGGGCGCTAGAACTGAGGCGTCATCGTAATGCTTGATGTCTTGAAGGTATTCACACTTGCCATCCCACTTGAACTTGGCATCCTTTTGACAAGTGCTAAGAATGGTCGACAACTTCGAAGGTTGGATATAAAGCATCATATGCCAATTGCCCAAGGAATGATCAGTTGAGTTAAACTTTTAGTGGGTGGCATTTCTAATATCGCCTTAATCTTCTCCAAATCAATTTCAATTCCCTGGTGTCAGACAACAAACCTAAGGAATTTCCCTAAAGCTACCCAAATGCGGGGAGGTTCATTTTGAGGTTAAATTGTCTTAACTATTCCAAAACTACTTTCAAGTAAATGAGATGGTCTTTCTTTTCTCTACTTTTGATCAAGATATCATTGACATAACACTCGAATTGAAGATGAATGAGTTCATCGAAGATTCGAGTCATAGCTAGGTAGACCACAATTTTAAGGATAAAAGGCATGACCTTATAATAATAGATTTTGATCATGGGTTATAAAAGTAGTATTTCTTTCATCTTAAGTGGTCTTCTTTATTTGATTATATCCAGATGAGCCATCCATGAAAGAGAAAACTACATGAGATGAGGCAATGTCCACCATCAGCTCCAGGATTGGTAGTGAAAATTCATCTTTTGGACTTGCCTTATATAAATCCATAAAATCGAAGCATATGTGAATTTTCTTTTACTTGATTGGGATGATGGCTAATCATGTAGGTATCTTTCTTTAAAGATGAAGCCGATTGATCGCTTTTGACTTCATAAATGACCTATTATTCTATGTCTAATCACATGCATCTAGGAGCTTGCTTGATAGAGTTAGTAGTAGGCTCTTTTGTTAATTAATAGATTGCTATATTACGAGCCAATCTAAGAATCTCTTCATATATCCATGTAAAGTAGTCCTTAAAATCAATGAATAGCATAACTAAGTCATTGGTTTCAATTTCATTCAACAAAGAATTGATGTATGATCATCTTCGCCTTAAGTTGATTTCCTGAGCTTGTCGATGGTTTACTTGATCTCTTCTTAAACTCTAGCGATGTATCTTTGACTTCAAAATCATCTGGATCATCTAAATTTCTAAGCACGCTCATATATAGTTAATGTGATTGAAAAGAACCTATCATATTATAAATGATTAGAGATGATTAAGCAATAATCATCATCATCGACTACACCCACTATCAATCCTAGTCTCGTCTTGATGGAGAGCTTTTGCATTTGTTCTTCCATATTCTTTTGAAGTATTGACCTATGCTTTGACCAAGTATGTGATTAACCCTTTCTTTGCTAAATTATGAACACAAGTACCAATCAAAAGGTAATTCTATTAAATCTTTATATGAATCATCCTCAAGTTCTACATTAACTTATTGACTTGAGGATGATGCTCCCAGAAAGAACCTCTGAGCCTTCACACCTGTGGATGACTTAGAGGCTTTCTTAACTATCAAACCCTTAGCTTTTTGAGGAAAGTGGGGTTAGAGCTATGGTTCCCAACTAATGACTAACTATTTCACATATAGACTTGGATACACTTATGCTTTTCTTTGGAGCCCAGACTTCATCGCTATCTGGCTTAAGTGTCACCTCTAAGGGAATCTACTGCTGGGAAGAGCTGGCTGGTGTGCTACTATGAATAGATTTAAAGTCTATATGAATAGGAGGTGTACTCCTGGTAGCTGGGATAGATTTTCTATTAGGTGGATTTTAAGGAGGTTTTTCTCCTAGAGGATTGGCATCTTCGCCTTCTTAGTGGAGGTCGGTCATCCTATCCATATGTTCAATGGAGTAACAAATTGTGGTGTAATATAATGTCGCTCAACTTCCTCCTTAAGTCTATTTTCACCCCCTTTTATTTTCTTTTTCATTTTCTCTTTTCTTTCCTTTTTTTTCTTATTTTCTCTTTCCTTTTTTCTTTCTATTTTTTCTTTTATTTTTAAACTTTGGCCAAGTTTAAGAGAATAGACTTGTTGATTTTGAGGGAGGAAGTAAGCTGCATCCTCATATATGCCAACCTCGTGAACTATAAGTGGCTTGAGATCTCCTTTGACATAGTAAACAATCCCACCTCACGAACTTCATAAACTGATGTAGATAGGATGGAACTATGTTGTTCTCATGTACCATGGTTTCCCAAGCAAAGTATTGAAAGATGTATCCGAGTCTATAATGTGAAACTTGGCTTCGGTCTTCCAATCATCTATATCCAAGGGAAACACTATGGAGCCTAAGGCCTGCTGACCTCACTTTTGAAGAGCAGATTCAATCTTCCCATCTTAGACTTAGGAGTCTTCTAGACACTAAGACTTCCCTATTCATAAGAAACTCTAACAATAGGTAAACACTTAACCTAAGCCTAAAGACTTAGTTAACCATTGGATTAGGTTATGCCTGGGATTGATAATCAACCTACCCTACAACCCAAATCCAATCTATATTCACCTTCTCAAACCAAACCTCAAGTTCAATTTAAACATCAAATTCAAATCCAAATCCAAGCCCCAATTTCAAATCCAAATGATTGAAGCCCATGATTAAATCTAAACTTGAAACCCTTCCTAAGCCATAAGACCTATCCCATGGACTTAGCCAAATATTAATTCAAATCAATCCAAAATCAATTGGTATTCTAATAATCAATTTATATCTTAAACCATCTTCAAAAATATAAATCAAATCTACATTTAAATGATCAAAATTAAATCAAACTAAATCAAATTAAATCAAAACCCTTCCTAAGCCATATGACCTATCCCATGGACTTAGCCAAATATTAATCCAAATCAAATCAAACTCAATTAATTTTATCATAAATCAATCATATTTTCAATCAACTTTACAAATTTAAATAAAATGTACATTTAAATCATCAAAACTAAATCAAACCAAATCAAAATCAAAACTTAAGCCACTTGACACAACTCTATGGACTTAGCCAAATTCCTTCATTCCAAATCCCAAATTCAATTTATTTTCTCATGAATCAATCATACCATCAATCATATTCACAAATATAAATGAAATCTATAATCATCAAGCCAAACCAAAATCTACCCAAATCGAACCCAACAACCCTTTTGAGTTGAAATGTTCAAATGAACCAAAACCCATTTGAACCAAAGTCAATTGCAATTGAATTTATATATCAATCCCAAATCCATATATAAACTCAACTAAATCAAACTCAACCGAAAATCAAGCCAACTAAACCTAATTGGTCCACTTGACCCAATGTTGGAAATTTGACCTATTTGAGCCAAGTTTTAATCCTACACAAATTGGATTGAACCAAGCCCATCAAAACCTCCCATCATGATTATTGATCACCCTAAGTTGATTAATTGTAATAAATTGGGTCAAACCAAGTCAACTTGGTCAATTGACCAAGTAAATCCCTTATCTCATATGAACCCAAACTAGCTAAATTGTAACCTTAGCCAAATCCTTGAAACCAATGATTCATACCAAATAAAAATTAATATTTGAATATGACTTGGCCTTCAATTGAGTCAAACTAAACCCAATTTGCCCTCTTGACCAAAGTTGACCCAAATTAACCTAAATGATCAAATTTGGTCAAATCAAAATATAAACCAAATTGATTGCAACCAATGACTCAAGTTTATTCCAAATTGATTGTTGAACTTGACCAAAGCCATGATTGGACCCAATTGAACCCAATTGACCTACTTAGCCCAAATTGACCTAAAGATTCAAGTTGGCCTAAAGCAAAACCAAATCCAAATTATTTGAAACTAAAGCCTACAATCATCATCAATTGGTCAATTAAACCCAAACCAACACCAATTTGGCCAATTTTGTCAAATTGGTCAACTTAACCAATTTGACCCAAATGAATTCAAATGAGCCAGAATCAAATCTAAGCCAAACTAAACCAAACCAATTGAACCAAAATATCCCAAATGATCATATGAACTTGACCCAACCTTTGGTTTGACCTAATTTGACCAATTGGTAAACTTGACCCAACCTAACCCAATTTGACTTAAATGCATCAAATTGGGTCAAACCTAACCAAATCAACTCCAATTGACTTGAAATTTGGGCTAACCCACCTTTGGATCTTTTCAAATCTGCCCAAATCAAATCCAATGCCAAATAATCATTCTACCCTTGGATCAAGGGAATCACATGAGACAAATCACCCATGTAAGTGGTCATTTCCATTCCTTGGCCACTTGGTAATCTCCCAATGGTCCACCTAAGCAGTTAAGACACTACCCAACCTAACCCAAGGGGTGGTTGGGTTGGCCATCACCCATGGGAGTTGAAATCACTTCACCCTCCCCATTGAAGCATTTGAAACCCATAACACACCCATGATTCATCCTTGGCAGCCACCTCCACACTTCCAACCAACCATGTCGAGCCAACTCACCTCCTCCCTACCACCCACATATTCTCGGGATCGGATGGCCACTAGAAGCCAAACCTGAACCCACCATCCGATCAACATAAAGGGGGTACAAACCCCCATATTTTGACTCAAACACACACAAAAATCATTCCTCATAGCTCTAGCTACCCAAGACTAGCTACTAGAGCCATTCCTTAAGCTCCTAAGCTCATTTGTTGATCAAAAAATGCAATTCTCATCCTTCCCAAAATAGGACACTCCCATTTCTAACCTAACTTCCCCATTTATCCATCAAACTCAAATTAACATTCCACAACCCTCCTTAAGCCTTGTCCAGCAAGAACAAATCATCTCCTAAGCTTCCTGAGCTCCGAAGGTGGGACTTCGATCAAAGCCATGCTCCAAATCATCAATTCATTGCCTTCTAAGCAAACACCAAGGAATTAATCCAATTGCTGGTCAACAAGGCTTCATCTCCACTAGATGAAGCTTCCTCAATCATTTGAGCAGCCGATCTTGAGCTCCGGTGAGGTTTGTTTCCAAAACTGATCCTTAGGAAAAAATGGGTTGGAGCTTTTTAAAGAAAACTTGCATCTCATGTGATCTTGACCGTTGGATCCATTCTGATCGATGTTGTGAAGGTGTGGGAACTTTTTGGAGTTGATCTGAGCTCATGTAAGCTTGGATGTGAGTAATGGTGAATGAACTCCATTGTCCCTCACTCGTGTGACATTAAATCATGCATTTCCCATTCTGCTTGATCGGAATAGATGGTCGTGATTAGATCCGCTAAATTGATCTAATTTAATCTTATTAAGCTGTGGGATGAATTGTAACCATCTGACCTTAGATCAAATGGCAGATGAGAAAGTGCATCCACCACTGCCACATAAGCACTGTGTAAGATAAGTTTTAAGTAGCCAATCCTACGCCATATGGAAAGTGTGCCACGTTAGCACGCCATGTGGTGCCAATAGGATTAGCTTTAATTAAGCTTAATTAATCATTTTTATTGGCTAAAACTTCTAAAAATATTAAAAAATCATAGAGAAATAAAAAAAGTAAATAAATACATATTTTAAAGGTAATTTAGAGGAGAATTAATTAAAAATGATCTTAACTAATTTTGAACATTAATTAAAATTTAATTAAGTTTTAATTACAAAATTTATTAGTTTAATTACTTAAGTAATTAATGCCAAATTTTGTGGGATAATTTAATGGGATGATCTCTACCTCCCTTGATTTTCTTGGGATTTATTACTCACTTAATTAGAAAATTGACTAATTAAACCTTAACTACTCTTTTAAATTAATTAATGTTTACTTAATCTCATGAATTGTAACAAATTGGTTAATTAAGTTTATTAATCATTGTTCAACTTTAAGTAAACTAAGGAATTGGGTTTAGACCCCTTTCTGTAAGTTCATTTCACCCTTTTTTAAAAATAAAATTAATTAAGATTTAACTAATTAATTAAATCACTTAATCAAATTAAGATCATAATCACATTAGACCTTAATTAAATAAATCATGGGGTAGATCTTTTGGTGTTTAATAACCTAATGGAGTTTAATGAAATTTTGGTTAGTCCATATGTGTGGGAAAACCATAAGAGTAATTAATTAAATCCCTAAATCTAATTAACTATTAATCATAAGCCAATTACATTAGGCCCCTTTTATTTCCTAGGATCATTGCAAGTTTATTTTCCATGCATATCATGTTGGCTCATAATTATTTAGTTAATTACTTTAAGGTGACATAGGTAAGGATAATTAATTCATCTAATTAAGGGTTCAACTTAATTAACCCATAAAATCAACTTAATTGCATTTCTTTAATTTAAATTAAATCACTATTATTGAAATGGGTTTAAAACAATAAGTGATGATTTCTCTTCTCTTCTTTAAATCAAATCAAATTCAAAACTTAATTAATAAAGAAGATTTCCTTTGCTTTAAATAATCTTATTTGATTTGATTATCCTTAAGAACTAGTTTGGTTGAATGAATCACATGCTTATATTTGATTGTCCTCTTTCCAATCAAGTTAAATTTGGTATGTCATTTGAATTCATGCATCCATCTTTCAAAATCAAGTAAAATGAAATAGATTTCCTTTATGTAAGCTTGCATGTGTTGATTTAATTTGATATATGTGTGGCTATTATCACTATTAAATCCAAAATGTATTTTTTGAAAGCTTATAAATTAATAATAATATGTGTTATGATGATAATTATAAATGCATAAGAAAAGCATGTGCTTATAGCTTAAGTGTAAGAATTTTGAGTTCTCTTTTCTCTATTCACCTATTGATTTATATAAGATTGAATGGTAATGGGTATATAGTTTGGACATCCCGGGAACATGAGGATTTAGCTAGCCCCAAGGAGGCCATTTGATTACCTCATTTCCATGGTTCAACAAGAGTACCCATTCCATTTGATTTCAATCTTATGTATTTCAACATTAGAATTTGGATAGAGCTTTAATTCATATATATAAATGATTCAATCCAAAAATATACAATCTTTGCATGGTTTTCTTTTTCATATTTATGTATACATCCATGTGTGTCCACGAAAAGCAAGTATATAATCTGGACATCCCGGGAATACAAGGCTTTAGTTAGCCCGAAGGAGGTCATTTGATTACCTCACCTCCAGTTTAACAACAACAAGTACTTGCCTATATCTCTGTACATGTATATGTATATGTGATTAGTGAATGAAAATCACATTTTACATTAAAATTGCATGCATTCATAATTGACTAAGTGGTTGAATTAATTAGCCATATGATTTAGAGCTTTTCCTATGTTATGTATATGAATTAACATATGTTTGAATGCAAATGGGTATATAGTCTGGACATCTTGAGAATACGATGCTTTAGCTTGATCCAATGAGGTCATTTGATTACCTCACTTCCTTATTTAATAATGGCACATGTCTATTTAATTTTATTCTTATGTCCTTTTTGGATAGAAAGTTGGATAAAGGTTTAAGTTAATATGTTTAAATTATTCAATCAAATATCATATAAATTCTAAACATACACATACATTCATCATTTAAGTGTACTAAAATATGTTTCATGTATAGATACACTTAGATTAAATCATATGCATGTTATATGTGATGGAAAGGAATGACTTAATATATGTCATGTGGTAGTAATTCAATTAAATTAATCTTAAGATGCCTTTCATTTTGAATATGATTATTTAAAGTGATCCTAAACTTAGGATTAATTAAATCATTTAATAAGCCATTCACTAAAGAGAACTATATCAAATTAATATACTTTAGAAAGTGACTTAAGGTATGGATGAAAGAGGAAATCCTCTTTTCTCTCTTTATAACACTTAGTTGCTAAGTGTAATCAAATGAAATAAATGAAAACACAAATTAAAATTCACAAATCAATTAAACTACTTTAAGTGAAATCAACCTTTCATGTTAAATTGAATCCTTCAACACTTATAAAATGTAACACTAATGCTTAACAAGACATACCACATAAGCCTTAATACACACATTAGAATTAAGTCACCACTTCTAGCTCTAAGTTAGGACGGTGTATGATGCGATGTATGTTTTGTTTAATGATGTATTATTTTAAATTGGATGTTAGGGTGTATGCTTTGTACACTAGATGATTGGTCAATATTAGCTTAATCATGTTTTTATAGGGGATTATGCTGAAGGGATGCTTAAAAATAAATGTGAATGCTCTTTTTGTAAGTTGCTTAAATCCTTAAGCATAATCCAAGTTAGGATAGGTGGGCTTAGTTACCCATGTGTAGGGTGCTAAGTCTAAATTAGAAATACAACTACTTGGGATTATATGTATATTTAGCTAAACTATAATTTGCAGGTGCAATTATATTTACTTTTCCCACATAACTGTAATTTTTGCAATAAGAATTGGGATTAGTGCTATGGGGGATTAGGATGAGCAGTGGCCTGAAGGCTTTGTCATGGGGTGCCCTGTGATGCCTTTGAAGCAAGCACCATCCAAATAAAAGAAGGAACCAAATTAGAAATGAAGATATGAAGAAAGAAGACCCCCATAGCATTTAATACAATTATAATTATTCTTTCATGTTCGAGATTGTATAAGGATAGAGCTCGGCTAACCATCTTTTATTCCTTCAGGTTGTATGGTGGTACCTGACCGCACCAACCTTTTATTCTTTTATAATATTTTATATAATTGTTTGATGTTATGTTTACATTGTTCATTAAGATGGCATGCTTTTTATAGTTTATTAAGTGATTTATGATTTAATGTGTGGCTTGGATACGATTAAGCTCTTCGGATAAAAATAACTTTTCTACCCAACTAATCACTCATAATTAAATTTTAAACAACTCATAACCTCATCATAAAGCCTAAGATATAAATAAGATAATTAAAAGTTTTAGCAACCCCTTAGCTATATGGTTGTATGTTTCACATCATGCATGCATAATCTTTTTCTTCTGAACATGAAGGATATCCATCCTTGCACGATAAAGGAATGCTTGACCTATGTGGGCATGCCTTATGGTGAAGAACATTTTCTTCTTTCTGATTTGACCCTAACCTATTTCAACAAGCATTTGAGCATAAGAAATCCTAAAGCCTCTATCAAAATGATGTGTTTAAAATGAAATAAAATTTAAAATGATTTTTCATCTGTAGATTAAGTCATATGCTCATACCACTCATGCTCTAGTCTCTTAGGGAGTGTGTTTAGGACTTTAGTCTCTTTCTAATTAAATAACTACCCTAGCTATCTTGAAATTCACAATATCGGACTACATTATTTTAAAATTATGAGAGTTAGCTACCACCACCTGTGCCATTATAAGTCTAAGTCGACAATTTATTCTCTCTTGTTGAAGTAAACCCTTATGTCCACCTTTCACTTAGATTTAGGTCTTTTTAGCTCATACTAAAGCTCCCTAGATTTAGGATCCAAGGTAGCTATTTCCATCATCTAAGCATAAATCCTCACCTCTTAGGCATTCTCACAACCTTGTGTTGGTGTATTATAAGCACTTATAATTTAATTAAATTTCAACTCAAAACATATAAATCTCCTCAACTTCAAAATTATAAAGCCCAACCATAGGATATATTGGAATTCTCACTAGGATTTCTAGTATCATGAGAATTTCTAACTTATTTCATTTGGATTCCAAAAATAAGTCTTCTCCTTGAACTTTTACAATTAATTTTCCACATACAACCAATATTTTGATAGTCTAACCTTGAAATCTTTGGAGATGATAGTTATCTTCTTTAATCGAGTGTATTCTTAAAAAGTTTCATTTCATAAAATATAATTAATTATGGAGGCTTGCCTCCATAGGGAACTTAAGAACCTGGTTTAATATAAACCAAACTTTATTCATCCATGTAAAGTAGTAAAAAATCTATCATACATTCATTGACCCATCATGCCTTAAGAGTCTTTATTACATGATTAGTCCATTGTAGGTGATGTCTCTATCTTTCGAGATAGTACATCAAACCTTAATGTTGTACCCAATCACCTTAAAAGTACCCCTATGATCTGTGGTGTCCACCACACACACACACACATATATCCAAAATAAACACCACAAGGCCCTCTTGCCTTGTTCATTGAATCCTCAGATTATCCTTTCTTTGGAGTTTGGAGATGTCGATACTCAAGTAGGCAAGGGTTCTTAAACTCATAATGTTGATTGATACACCTGGGTCAACCAAAACTCAAGATAACCTATATCTACCAACATCCACTATAATGTAAAGAGGCGGTGTGCTCGGCCATCCCTAGAGTAAGTATTCATCACTTAATCAACTGGCTTGGTCCTCAAAGCATATCCATGGGTGGAGCATCTTATGGAGGGGCTATCTGCTCATTGAAACCAATGACTTGCTTACCTTTATCCTGAGGTGCTACCCTAGGAGGTAGAACTTTGCCACTGATAGGTTTACTTCAGTGACTTCTTGGAATGATGAGCTTGTGGAATGTTCTACCGTCTCATCGGGCATACCTACAACTTCTCCTATTGGATCCTAGAGTCAGTTGTCTCCAAGTCAATCTTAAGAGGTTAACCTGATTGATTCAGAGAAGGATCCTAGCTCAAATCTAAAAGGAAAGGATCGAACTACTAAGCTATTATTTTATTTAGACTCAAGAGCTTTAATAGGAATAAAATTAAGAGCATCAAACTAAACAATATATAAGTAGAATTGACTTTCATTAATTTCTTTTGGGTGGAGGTACATGATGGAAATCAAATAAAGTAAGTGGAGTAAAGGATTTAGTGCCCTTATCCACAAATACAATGCTTCTACCAATAGAAGAGGAGCTAGTAGAAGAGGTTGTAGTTATAATGATGGAGGGAGTACTAGACTCGGATAGTGGCTGCATTATTGGACTGTCCTAGGCAAGTATGGTGAGTTGCTGCTATTGCTACTGCATTATCACCTTCCCTGAGTTATCCTTTGAAACTAGTAAAACTTTCTTGGTGTTGGAGGTTTGAGCTACTTCAAGCACCTACAAGGAAAGCTTCTTGATCTTAGAAATAATCTTCTTAGAGGATCGGGATAGGGAGATATACTAACCTTCTTTGGTCTTAAGATGATCGCAAGTATCCCTAAGGATTACTCTAACAAAATTGGATGATTGTTTTAATAAGTATTCTTTAGGGATAATTGGGGCTCTCAAATTGTAACTATGCTCAAGCTAGTCCTTAAAAGTGATACAATCCTCTAAGCTATGGCCTAACATGTGGTAGGCCCAATAGCTAGAATCATCGCTCTAACCCACTTCCTGGCCTCTTAGGCTTTGGTAACTGAAAGTCAAGTTTCTTTACTAGATTCTTAGAGATTATTCTAGAATATGGCTTGTTCAATCTATCGATAAGAGTAGGTGGAAAGTAGCTACCTGGTGATGGATATGAATACCGCTGTTTGGTATACTACTGAGGTGATGGAAATGGTAGTTATGGTGGCTGCGATGGCCGGTATGATGGCCGAGGTGGTGGAAGAGGAGGCAAATAAAAAAAGGTCACTGAGCTCATACCTCTCATAAACCCTGCTTGCTTCCCTCTTTCCATTGACATAATTGTCCCTAGCTTCTTCTCAAACACCTTATGCGGCATGGGCCTTGATGATTGATAGGGAAAGGTTTGGCTTTCTCTTATAGGCTAACCACCTTATTGATTAATTTCTCAA
This sequence comes from Cymbidium sinense, assembly GCA_021442155.1. Classification (NCBI taxonomy): domain Eukaryota; kingdom Viridiplantae; phylum Streptophyta; class Magnoliopsida; order Asparagales; family Orchidaceae; genus Cymbidium; species Cymbidium sinense. The sequence goes on along the minus strand of CM038214.1, from coordinate 669,354 downwards.
ATGTTTTGATGGTAAAGTCCTTAGGCATGAAGGCGACTTGGCCATGGATATTCTTGAGAAGAATCTCAATGGCATGTTGTTCAAACAACTATGGTTCGCATTTCATGCTCAGGTTGCGCACCTGAAAATATAATCAACAAGGAACTCGTTGAGTTTATGCTTCTCTACATTGATGTCACCTACAGTCAGCCTCTTCTGAGCTCCAGCAAACCTCTTGATGAAGAGGTGCTCCAACTCAACAAAAGACTTCATCGAACTCTAAGGGCTTACGCATCAAATGCAACACCCGTAGACTACTAACAAAGGTGAAAGAGGAGTGCTCACCTGGTGTTGCAAAAGCTAGCTCTAAAGTCTGCAATGTGTTATCGTGGGCTCCCAATGGCATCAAAGATCTTGAAGGATGGTGGCACAAAACCCTAAATAAAATAAAACTAAATAAAAACCTAAACCTAAAAAATAAACCTAAAAGTAAAACCTAAAAATAAATAAAAAATCAAACCTAAACCCTAAACTAAAATAAAAAACCTAAACCTAAAATAAACAAAATAAAATAAACATAAACCTAATCTAAAATAAACTTAATAAAAATAAATAAAACCTAAACTTAAACATAAAATAAACTAAACCTAAACCCTAAACTAAATAAAATAAAATAAACAAAAAATAAACCTAAACCTAAACTAAAAAAAAAACCTAAAATAAATCTAAAATAAAAACCTAAAACCTAAACCAAAAAAATAAAATTAAAAAAATAAAAACCTAAACATATACCTAAAAATAAAAAATAAAACCTAAACCTAAAAAATAAAATAAAAATAAAACTAAACATAAACCTAAACCTAAACCTAATCCTAAATAATAAACTAAAAAAAAACTTAAACTAAAATAAATAAACATCAAAATAAATAAACTAAACTAAATAAAAAAAATAAACTAAAATAAATAAAAAATAAACTAAATAAACCTAACCTATTGGTTTACTTAATTTTAAAAAAAAACCTTAAACCCTAAACCCTAAACCCTAAAACTAACTCTAAACCTACAACTGTAAACCTTAAACCCTAAAAAACACTAAACCTTAAACCCTAAACTCTAAGCTCCAAACCCTAAACACTAAACTTAAACCCTTACAGTAACACTAAACCCTAAACCCTAAACTAACCCTAAACCCTGAACTCAAAAAACCCTAAACCATAAATCCTAAACCCTAAACCTTAAACCCTAAAAACTCTAAACCCTAAATCCTGAACTCTAAACCCTAAACCTAAGCTATTAAACCTAAACCTTAAACCATAAACCCTAAAACCCTAAACCTTAAAACCCTAAACCCTAAACCCTAAATCCTAAACCCTAAACCCTTAACCCTAAACCCTAAACCCTAAACCCTAAAAACCTAAACCTTAACAAAAATAAACTAAACTAAAATAAATAAAACCTAAACACAAACCTAAAATAAACTAAACATAAACTCTATACAAAATAAAATAAAATAAACTAAAACTAACCTAAACCTAAACTAAAACATAAAACCTAAAAATAAACTTAAAACAAAAACCTAAAACCAAAACCCTAAACCCTAAACCCTAAAAAGCTAAAAACCTAAACATAAACTAAGTAAAACTTAAAAATAAAATAAATAAAAAAACCAAACCAAAAATAAAATGAAAAAATAAAATAAAATATAAACATAAACTAAAACCTAAACCTAAACTTAAACCTAAAAACAAAATTAAAAAAATTAAAACTATACTAAAATAAAATAAATAAAACCTAAAATAAACTAAAAAATTAAAACCTAAATAAAGTAAAACTAAACCTAAAATAAAAAAAGAAAATAAACCTAAAATAAAATAAATAAAAAACTAAATAAAACCTAAACCTAAAAAAAATAAACCTAAAATAAATAAGAAATATAACCTAAACCCTAAACTAAAAAAAATTAAACCTAAAATAAAAAATAAAATAAACCTAAACCTAATGATAAACTAAACTAAAATAAATAAAACTAAACTAAAATAAATAAACTAAACTAAACCTAAACCAAAACAAATAAATTAAATAAAATAAATTAAAATATAAAACCTAAACTAAAAATGATACCTAAAATAAACCTAAAGTAAAAACTTAAAACCTTAACCTATAAAAATAAAATAAAAACCTAAACCTAAACCTAAAAAAAAAATATAAAACCTAAACCTAAAAAAAAATTAAAAATAAAACTAAACTAAAAAATAAATTTAAACCTAAACCTATACCTAAAAAATAAACTAAAATTAATAAATCTAAATTAAATAAACTAAACTAAATAAAAAGTAAAAATAATCCTAAATAAAAAATAAAAAGAATAAAATAAACTAAAATAAATAAAAAATAAACTAAATAAACCTAAACTACTAGTATACTTAATTGAAAAAAAATGAAAAATAAAAAATTTGAAAACAAATTAAAAAAATCCTAAATTGTAAACCTACAACTCTAAACCCTAAACCCTAAACCCAAACCCTCAACCCTAATCCCTAAAATCTATAACCCTAAAGACTAAACCTTAAACCATAAACCCTAAATTCTGAACCCTAAACCCTAAATCCTAAACACTAAAAACCTAAAAACCTAAACCTAAACTAATTAAAACCTAAAAATAAAAAAAAAAACCCAAAACCTAAATAAAATAAAAAATAAAATAAAATAAAAACCTAAACTAAAACTTAAACCTAAACTTAAATGTAAACCTAAATCTAATCCTAAAATATAATAAACTAAAAAATAAAACAAAAATAAAACAAAATAAATAAAAACCAAAACTAAAATAAAAATAAAATAATCCTCAAAATAAAATACCTAAATAAAATAAAAAAACAAAAACATAAAATAAAATAAAATAAACCTAAAATCAAAACTAAATAAACCTAAACCTGAAAAATAAACATAAAATAAAAAAAAATAAAACCTAAAGCCTAAACTAAAATACAAAAAAATCCTAAACCTAAACCTAAAATAATATAAACCTAAACCCTAAACTAAATAAAATAAAATAAATAAAAATAAATCTAAACCTAAAGTAAAAAATAAAAACCTAAACCTAAAAAAATAAAATTGAAACCTAAACCTAAACCTAAAAAAATAAACTAAAATAAAAATAAAAATAAAATAAATAGTCCAAAAATAAATAGAAAATAAACTAAATAAACCTAACCTACAATTTTTTAAAATCCTAAACCTTAAACTAAACCTAAACCTAAAGCCTAAACTAACCATAAACCCTAAACCCCAAAACATAATCCTTAAACCTAAACCCTAAAACCCTAAACTAACCCTAATCCTAAACTACTATAAAAAATCCTAAACCTTAAGTCCTAACCCTAACAATAAAACACTAAACCTTAAAAACCCTAAACCATAAAGCCTAAACCCTAAACCCTAAATCCTAAACTCTAAGCTAACCCTAAACCTTAAGCTAACCCTAAACCCTAAACCCTAAATGCTAAAAACCCTAAACCCTAAAACCTAAACACTAAACCCAAAACCAAAAACCCTAAACCCTAACCCTAAACACTAAACCTTAAAACCATAAACCCTAAAACCCTAAACCCTAAACCTTAAACCTAAACCCTAAAAACTAAAAACCTAAACCTAAACTAACTAAAACCTAAAAATAAAATAAATAAATAAACCTAAAGCTAAATAAAAAATTAAATAAAATTAAACCTAAACTAAAACCTAAACCTAAACCAAAAATAAAATAAAATAAAAAATAAAAATAAACTAAAATAAAATAAAGAAAAGCTAAACTAAACAAAAAAATAAAATACACATAAGAAAAAAAACCCTAATAAAATATAAACTAAACGTAAAATAAAAAGTAAAATAAAATTTAAAAAGATAAAATAAAAAACTAAATTAAAACCTAAACCTAAAAAATAAACTTAAAAATAAAACTCAAAAATAAATATAAAATAAAATGTAAACCCTAAACTAAAATAAAAACTTAATCCTAAAATAAAAAAAACTAAAAAAAATAAAATAAGCCTAAACCAAAACTAAATTAAACTAAACTAAAATAAATAAAACATAAACCTAAGCCTAAAATAAACTAAACCTAAACCAAAACTAAATAGAATATAATAAACTAAAAGTAAACCTAAACCAAAACTAAAAAATAAAACCTAAAAATAAACCTAAAACCTAAACCTAAAAACATAAAATAAAAACCAAAACCAAAACCCTAAAATAAAAAATAAAACCTAAAAAAATTAAAATAAAACTCAACTAAAAAATAAACCTGAACTAAAACCTAAACTTAAAAAAAAAATAAACTAAATAGAAAACCTAAATTAAAATAAATAAACCTAAAATAAATAAACTAAACTAAATAATAAAAACTAAACCTAATTAAAACTAAATAAAGTAAAATAAACTAAAATAAATAAAAAATAATCTAAATAAACCTAAACTTACCTACTTAATAAATTAAAACCCTAAATCTAAACCCTAAACTAACATACCTACAAACTTAAACCTACAACCCAAAACCCTAAACTAAACCTAAACCCAAAACCCCAAAACCCTAAACCTACAAACTAAACCCTAAACCCTAACCCTAAACCCTAAACCCTAAACCCTAAACCCCAAACCCTAAACCTAAACCTAAAGTAACTAAATAAATTTAAAAGTAAACTAAACCCTAAAATCTAATAAAGAAAAACCTAAACCTAAACCCTAAGAATGGGTAACCTTGATAAGATAAAACATCACCGCCAACAAAGGCTCAAGATCTCATGGAGGAAGGCGAGGTAATCAAGTGGTGGTGGGAGATCTAGGTCTTGGTGTATATGGAGGTGGTCGAGTAGTGGTGGTTAGGAGGCAGGAGGAGAAAGTTGGTGTGGTGAGGGGAGAGATCGAGATATGATGGTGGATCTACTCGTGAGGATGAGGTGGTTTTGATGGGAACTAGAGAAATGGAAGAATGATCAATTTGATCTGCTATATATGAAATTGTGTCTTTATAGTAGAATATTTTAGTTAACCAATTTTGATTTTCTCTATGGCTCATTTTTTATCTATGTCATTGCGTGTCCTAAAAACTTGGTGTGTTATTTGGTTGAAAATTAAAGATGAAATGTTGACTGAATTTGTTCATTAAAACCAAAACCCTAAACCCTAAACTAAAACCTGAACAATATACCTAAAACATAAACCATAAACCCTAAACCCTAAAAACCCCTAAAAAACCCTAAATCCTAAACCCTAAACCCTAAATCGTAATCCTAAACTCTAAATCTTAAAAGCATAAACCCTAAAATCCTAAACTCTAAACCCTAAATCTTACACCTTAAACCTTAAACCATAAACCCTATACCCTAAACCCTAACACTAAACTCTAAAACCTAAACCCTAAACCCTAAACCTAAACTTAAGTTAATTAAATAAATTAAAAAATAAACCTAAACCCTAAAATCTAATAAACCTAAACCTAAACCCTAAGAATGGGCAGAACCTTGATGACATGAACATAACTGTCAACCAGGCTTAGTCTAGATAATGGAGGCAATAAAAATCATAAAATATCCTGAGGTAAATAAGGTCTAGTAGTGGTCATTAAAAAATAGAGGTTATAAACTAAGATATATGATGGTGGATCACTCAAGAGGTCAAGTTTGTTTTGAAACGGAGAAACTAAAGAATATACTACTATAACTAATAAAAAATAAAAAAAAATAAAAAAAAAATAAACTTGTAAATAAAAAATAAAAATTTTAAAAAATTTAAAAAATTAAAACCTATAAACTAAATTAAACTAAATTTTAAATAAATTTAAACCCTAAACCCTAAACTCTAAACCCTAAAACCCTAAACCCTAAACCCCAAAACCCTAAAACCCTAAATTCTAAACTTAAACCTAAACTAAACCTAAACTAAAATCTCAATAAACCTAAACCCTAAACCTTATCCCTAAACAAAACCCTAAACCTAAACCTAAAGTAACTAAATAAATTAAAAAATAAACTTAAACAATAAACCTAATAAATCTAAACCCTAAGAATAAACCTTCAAACATCACCCAACCTAAACTGGAGGTGAAGTCACTAAGATGCATAAAATCATGTGGTGGTATATTTGGGGTGGTGATGGTGCTGTGGATATGGTGGTGGTAGTATGGTAATGAGGCGTGAGGACAGAGGTTACAGCCGTGGTGGTGGAGGAGGGATAGATCGAGGATATGATGGTGGATCACTCTACTCAAGAGACCATGGTGGTTTCGATGGGAATTAGAGAAACTGAAGAACGACTAATCTGATCTGTTGCTTATGAAATTGTGTCTTACAGTAGAGTCGATTCTAGTTATCTAGGGTTTCTGATTTGCTCTATGCATGCTCATTTTTTATCTATGTCATCGCTTGTGTCTTAGAAAACCTAATTTATCACTTGATTGATGAAATCAAAAAGAAGAAATGTCAATCTTAATTTGTTCTAAAAAAAAAACAAATCCCCTAAACCTTGAACTAAAACTTGAACCCAAGACCTAAAACCTAAACCCTAAACCCTAAACCCTAAACCTAAAATCCTAAATGCTAAAACCTAAAACTTAAACTCTAAACCCTAAACTCTAAATTCTAAACCCGAAACACTAAACCCAAAACCTTAAACCCTGCACCCTAAACACTAAAAAGGAAAAAAATATGGACCTAAACTAAATAAAACCTAAAAAAAATAAATAAAAAACTTAAATGAAAATATAATTAATAAATAAATAAAATAAACCTAACCTAAACCTAAACCTAAACCTAAACCTAAACCTAAACCTAAACCCAAAAAGAAAATAAAATAAAAAATAAAATTTAAACTAAAATCTAATAAATAAAAACCTAAACTAAACTAAGAAATAAAAAACCTAAATAAAATAAAAACTAAACCTAAAATCAAAAGAAAATAAACCTAAAATAAAATAAAAGAAAAACTAAATAAAAACCTAAATAAAAAATTAGCCTGAAAATAAAACCTAAAAATAAATAAAAAATTAAACCTAAACCCTAAACTAAAAAAAAAATCTTAAACCTAAAATAAAAATAAAATAAACTTAAACTTAAACTAAAATAAACTAAACAAAAAATAAATAAAACATAAACATAAATTTAAAATAAACTAAACCTAATCCATAAATATAATAAAATAAACTAAAAATAAACTAAAGCTAAACCAAAAAATAAAACCTAAAAAGAAACCTAAAATAAAAACCTAAAACCTAAGACTAAAAAAATAAAATAAAAACTAAACCTAAACCTAAAAATAAAAAAGAAAACTTAAACCTAAAAAATAAAATAAAAATAGAACTAAAATAACAAGGAAACCTAAACCTAAAAATTAAACTAAAACAAAAAATGTAAACTAAAATAAATAAACTAAAATAGATAAACAAATTTAAATATAAATAAAAATAAAAATAAACCTAAATAGAAATAAAAAAATAAGATAAACTAAAATAAATAAATAAAATAAACTAAATAAACTTAAACCAACGAGTTTACTTAATTTTAAAAAATATATCAAAAATTTATAAAAAAAACCCTAACTCTAAACCCTAAACCCTTAACCCTAAAACTAACCCTAAACCTACAACCCTAAAACTTAAACCCTAGACCCTGAACCATAAACCCTAAATCCTAAAACCTAAAACCCTAAACCCTAAACCCTAAACCCTAAAACCTATAACCCTAAACTTTAAACACTAAATCCCAAACCCTAAACCCTAAACTATAAACCCTAAAAAACTAAAAACCTAAACATAAACTAAAAAAAATATAAAATAAAATAAATAAAAAAGCTTAAACCTAAATTTAAAAAAAAATAAAAAAATAAAACCTAAGCTAAAACCTAAACATAAAAATTAAAGTAAAATAAAAAATTAAACCCTAAACTAAACTAAAAAATAAAATAAACCTAAAAATGAAAATCATAAATAAAATAAAAACTAAATGTAAAATAAAAATAAAATAAACCTAAAATAAAATAGAATAAGAACTAAATAAAAACCTAAACATAAAAAATAAACCTAAAAATAAATAAAAAATAAAACCTCAACCCTAAACTAAAAAAAACTAAACCTAAAATAAACCTAAACCTAAACTAAATTAAACTAAACTAAAATATAGAAAACTTAAATCTAAATTTGAAATAAACAAAACCTAAACCCTAAACTAAATTAAATAAAATAAATTAAAATAAACTCCAACTAAAAAAAAACTAAAAAATAAAACCTAAAAATAAACCTAAAATAAAACCTAAAAATAAACCTAAAAAAATAAAACAAAACCTAAACTTAAACCTAAAAATAAAAAATAAAACCTAAACCTAAAAATAAATTAAAAATAAATCTAAACTAAAAAAATAAGCATAAACCTAAACCTAAACCTACAAAATAAAATAAAATAAAATAAAAAACCTAAACTAAAATAAATAAACCTAAAATAAATAGGCTAAACTAGATAAAAATAAAAATAAACCTAAATAAAAATGAATAAAATAAAATAATCTAAAATAAATAATGGCAGAATGGCTCTATTGTGATCTTGCTACCCACAGATTATCATTCTGCCCTATTGTGAACTCGTTACCCACATCTATCTTTTCTGATGAGAGTTGGACTTCTAATGGTAAAACAACTACGGACCCATACACTAAGGAGAAAGGAGTAGACTGAGTTGGCATTCTCTATATGGTGTGGTAGGCCAACAAGTCTTCAACTAACTGCTCATGCCACCATCACTTATTGTTGTCAAGTGTCTTCTTTAATATTTGGATCAAATATAATTCATCGAGGCATTCCGAACCTATATACGATATGGTTCCTAAAAAATTGGAGCACATGCTAAGTCGCCACCTCGAGCTCACCTTCGCTTTTGGAAAAGTAATCGAAGATCTAAGTTGAACCGATGAACCGGAAGAAGGTGGATCAATCAACTACTATGTCGCACTCAACACTCAAATGGCTATGAGGATATTGTAGGATGTAGAATGTTGGGTGGTCAGTGTAGGATCACACCGTGTATTTCACATTGGTGGCATCGCACCAGATATCCATGCAATCTTTGATCATCAAAAATAGTAGTATTTTAGTTTCTAGATCTTGGCTTTCATCTTTGAGCCAAATTAGTTAGCTCTAGATAATCCTGAGTGTACCTCAGTCACAATGTTATAGGCTTCATGCTTGTCTAAAAAATGTAACCACATATGATCGAAAGACTGTCGGTATAAGGCACCATGCACAAAAGCATAGGAAAGTGCTCTTTGCTTCATATGATTGGCTTGAGACTTTTCTTGAGGTAGTTCACCTTTATTTAGGTAATTCATGAATGGTTTCCTCCAATCTAACTTCTCATCCTTCTTGGCAATGGCAACCTCCCTTCAAGAGAGTACTTTTGATGAGTTTAATATTAATAAATGATAAGATCTTTTTGGACTTTAATTGATATGGACTCATCATCTGACACATCAATTCCTTAGCAAGCTTGGCTAAAGCATACGCTATATCTCTCCTCGAGGAATCTTATAAATGATAACCTTTTGGATTTTAGACAATAACTCCATGGTGTACTTATGGTAGTGATGGAACTTGGGCTTCATAACCTTATAGGACCCAACGATTTGGTTGATAATTAGCTAAGAATTCCTATAGATGTTGATGTTCTGGATGCTTAGAGTAACGACTAACTCGATATTGATAATCAATGTCTCATATTCAACTTCGTTGGTGGTGCAAGGATTGGATAGATGATATGAGAATATCATCACATCTCGGTCTAGAGTTAAGAGAACTTTTTCTACCCCTGCCTTTCCTAGAATAGTAGATTGTGGTTCTTCTCCTTGAGAAGAAGAAGTCGCACCATCAAAATACATCTCCCGCAGGTGAATGCTATATCCCAAGTTCACATTTGTTCGTTCATCTACAAGATCATCACTAAGCAAAGAGTTAGTAAGAAGTGGGTGTGCTACTAAGAAAACTGCTAGCGCTTATCCTTTCACCGCTTGGTGAGGTACGAAGGTAATGTCAAATTGCGAGAACATCATTGACCATCATGCCAGCGGTCTAGATAGTGTCGGTCGCATCATGAGATATTATAGTGGATTAATACTAGATATTAAGTTCACCTTATGAGGAAGCATGAAGTGTTGTAGCTTTTGGGATTCAAAGATTAAAGCTGGGAAATGCTTCTTAATGAGTGGATAATTAGCCTTAGTAGGGATTAGATGATAGTTGAGGTAGTAGAGTGGATTTTTCTTCCCGCCATCGTTCGCTTAGGCCAACAATGCACCAAGGGAGTTGTCTAACTCAATAGCATAAAGTATGAGCCTTGTTGGGATAGCTACTTGAACCAATGGCATCATCGTAATGCTTAATGTCTTTGGCAAGCTCACACTTGTCATCCCACTTGAACTTGGGTCCTTTTGACAAGTGCTCATAATGGCTGACATCTTCATGATAGGTTTGATATAAAGCATCTTAGATACACCAACCACCCTTGGAATGATTTGAGTTGAGTTAAAGTTTTAGGGGGTAGCATTTCTGATATCGCCTTGATCTTCTTTATATTGATTTTGATTCCTTGGTGTCGGACAGCAAACCCAAGGAATTTCCCTGAAGCTACTCCGAATGTACACTTCAGGGGGTTCATTTTGAGGTTAAATTATCTTAACTATTAGAAAACTACTCTCAAGACAAAGAGATGGTCTTCCTTTTCTCTACTTTTGACCATAAGATCATTAACATAGCACTCGACTTAATGATGAATGAGTTCATCGAAGATTCAAGTCTAAAATAAAATAAAAACTAAAACTAAAACTAAATCTAAACCAAAAAATAAAATATAATAAACTAATTAAAATAAACTAAAATAAAATAAATAAAAATCTAAACAACACTAAATAACATAAAATAAACCTAAGAATAAAAAACCTAAATAAAATAAAAACTAAATGCAAAATAAAAATAAAGTAAACCTAAAATAAAATAAAATAAAAACTAAATAAAAACTTAAACCTAAAAAAACCTAAAAATAAATACAAAATAAAACTTAAATCATAAACTAAAAAAAAACCTAAATAAAATAGAACCTAAACTAAAATAAACTAAACTAAAATAAATAAAACCAAAATTAAAAAAAATTAAAATAAACCTAAACCTTAACTATAAAAAAAAACATAAAATGAACCTAAAATAAAGCCTAAAACCTAAACTTAAAATAAATAAAATAAAAACCTAAACCTAAACCAAAATAAAAAAATAAAACATAAACCTAAAAAATATTGTAAAAGTAAAACTTAATTAACAAATAAACCTAAACATGAACCTAAACCTAAAAAAATAAATTAAAATAAAAAAATTAACCTAAAATAAATAAACATAAAATAAATAACCTAAACTAAATGAAAATAAAAAATATACCTATATATAAATAAAAAAATAATAAAAGCTAAAATAAATAAAATAAACTAAATAAAATTAAACCTACGAGTTTACTTAATTTTAAAAAAGAAAACCCTAAACCCTAAATCCTAAACCCTAAACCCTAAACCCTAAATTGACAACCCTAAACCCTAAAACCTAAAAAACCCTAAACCATTAAACCCTAAATTAAATAAACTAAATAATTTTAAACCAACCAATTTACTTAGTTTAAAAAAAAAACCCTAAACCTTAAACCCTAAATCCTAAACCCTAAACCTTAATCCTAAACTCTAAAAGCGTAGACATTAAAACCTTAAACCTTAAACCCTAAAACCTACACATGAACCCTAAACCCTAAACCCAAAACCCTAACCCTAAACCCCAAACCCTAAACCTAAACCTAAAATAACTAAATAAATTAAAAATAAACCAAAACCCCAAAAAAATAATAAACTAACCTAAACCTAAACCCTAAGAATGGGTGTAACCTTGATGGAAGGAACATCATCAATCGCTGGCCTAGATCTGGTGGAGGAAAGGCGTAGAAGCCATAGTGGTGGAGGGGGGGTCTGAGTAGTGGAATGGTGGTGGAGCAGGGGGTGAAAGTTATGAGAGGTTACAGGTGGTGGTGGAGGGAGATGGGATATGATGGTGGATCCCGTTGCTCAAGAGGCGGAGTGGTTCTAGGGGAATGGAGAAATTGAAGAATGGCTAATACGATCTGCTGCTTATGAAACTGTGTCTTTATAGTATAAGATTCTAGTTATCAAGGGTTTTTGATTTTATCTCTGCATGCTCTTTTTTTATCTATGTCGTTGCTCGTGCCTCAGAAAACTTGGTGTGGTACTTATTTGATGAAATCAAAAGAATAAATGTTGAATCTAAATTTGTTCTATCTTAAAAAACAAACCAAAAACCCTAAACTCTAAATTAAAACCTAAACCTTAGACCTAAAATCTAAACCCTAAACCCTAAACCCTAAACACTAAACTGTAAAACTAATCGTAAACCATAAATCCTAAACCTACAACCCTAAAACCTAAACCCTAAACCCAAAACCCAAAATCCCAAACCCTAAACCCTAAATAATAAACCCTAATCCTTAAACCCTAAAAAGCTAAAAACCTATACGTAAACTAAATAAAAAAACTTAAACCAAAATAAAGTAAAAAATAAAATAAAATAAAAACCTAAACTTAAACCTAAACTGAAAAAAAGAAAATTGAATAAAAATTAAAAACTAAGCTAAAATAAATAAATAAAACCTAAACTAAACTAAAATAAAAAACCTAAATAGAATAAAAAACTAAACCTAAAATAACAATAAAATAAACCTAAATTAAAACCAAATAAAACCTAAACCTAAAAAAATAAACCTAAAATAAAAAAAAAAAAATAAATTCTAAACCTTAAACTAAAAGGAAAAACCTAAACCTAAAATAAAAATAAAATAAGCCTAAACCTAAACTAAAATAAACTAAATAAAAATAAATAAAATATAAACCTAATCCTTAACCTAAACCCTAAATAAAATAAAATAAACTAAAAATAAACCTAAACAACAATAACAACAACAAGACTTAATCCCACTAGGTATTCTACATAAATCCTTCTCCCATTGTGTCCTATGTGTCAAATTCTCATCTAATTCAAGTATACTAAGATCATTATTTATACATCTTAACCAAGTCTTTTAGGTCTACCTCTACCTTTCTTAACATAAGGCAAATCTAATGCACTAATCCTCATCGCTAAACTTTATGTGGCCAAACCATCTAAGGTGACTCCCTAATCTTATCTACCACTGAGCTACTCCAACTTTAACATACTCATTTTGCATTCTATCTAAGAGTAAAGCCACTCATCCACCTAAGCATCCTCATCTCGTAATACTAACTTAGTCTTATGCTTCACTTTTATTGGCCAACATTCTCGCACCATAAGTCATCAGGTCTTACCACCATCTTATAAAATTTTCCTTAAGTTTAAGTGGAACTTTTCTATCACATAATAGGCATGCATTCCTCCACTTCAACCATCCAACTTGAATTCTACTAATAACATCTCCATCTATTTTACCATCATGTTGGACAATAGAGCCTAAATATCTGAATTGCTCACTCTTATTAATGACTTGATCACCTAAACTCACAACACTATCACTAAAACTTCTACAACTAAAATTACACTCCATATATTCATTTTAGTGAAAACCTTTAGACTCTAAAGTTCACCTCCATAATAAGTGTTGGACCCTCTAGTCTTATCAACAAGAAGAATGTCACCGCAAAAGCATACACCAAGGTACATCTTCTTGTAAATGCCTCGTAAGAACATCCATAACTAAAGTAAAAAGATAAGGGCTTAATGTTGATCCTTGATGTAATCCAACTAAAATAGGAAAATATTTTGTCAATCCTCCTTGTGTTTGGACACAAGTAATAGCTCTAGTATACATATCCTTAATGACTTGAATATAACTAATATTAACTCCTTTCTATTCTAGAACTCTCCAAAGAACATCTCTTGAGACTTTATCATAAGCTTTCTCTAAATCAATAAATATCATATGTAGATCCTTCTTACTTTCTATGCTTCTATCAAACCTCTTAACAAATGTATAAAATATAGTAGATCTACGCATGAAACCAAACTATTGTGAGAAACAGATCACATAAACATGCTACTCTCTCCCATAATTTTAATGTATGGCACATTAACTTAATTCTATAATTACACTCTTGTGCATCACCTTTATTCTTAAATATAGGAACCAATAGACTTTTCTCCACTCATAATCTTTTAGTCTTTAAAATAACATTAAAAAGATTTGTAAGCCAAGAAATTCTGATCTCTAAACATTTCCACACATCATTAGAATATTATCACTTTTTCCACATTTCATTTTCTTTAAAGCTTCACTAACTATTTACTAATCAATGATAGAAATGAAATTCTTATTGTTTATGGTATTAAGGTTGCTAAAATCTTGTACTTTCAGATCCTTCATTGAAAAGTTTATCAAAATATCTCATCCACCTATTTTCAATATCTTTTCTAAGAAAAGCACTTTATTATTTTCATCCTTAATACCCCTCACTTGAACTATGTCTTACTTCTCCTATCTCTTGTTTGGCTAACTTATACATACATCTTTCACCTTCTTTGGTATCTAATCCATTGTATAAACCACTAAAAGCTAAATTTGTTGCATCATATATTGCTTTCTTAGAATCCTGCTTTATATCTTTCCCAATCTCCAATTTTACATCTAAACCAAGTTTTATAACAATGTTTCTTATTTCTTATCTTTTCTTGCACACTCGATTCCACCAAACTATTCTTATTAAAAGAAGCTTTTCCTTTTGATTCTCCAAGCACATCTTTAGCAACTTTCTAATTTAACTTGATATTTTTCCCACATAACTTTTGCTTCTTTATGAACACCCCAAATTTTAATATCTTGTAGCTTGCTCTTAAAAAAATTTTTATTTGTGTTCTTTAAGTGTCCCCATCTAATCCTAGATAATTTAGTTTATTTTTCTCTTATAACCTTTCATCTTTAAATCTAAAACTATAATGATGTTGGGTACTTAAAATTTCACTTTGTAACCTTACAATCTTTACAATTTAAACGATCTATTTTTCTTAGAAAATAATCAATCATTTTAGTAGATCCATTTTTATAAGTAATAATATGTTCATCTCTTTTCTTAAATAAAGTATTAGCAATTACAAAATCATAAGCTAAAGCAAAATCTAATATACTTTTACCTTCTTCATTAGTCACTCTAAATCCATAACCACCATGAATACTTTTAAAATCTTCTACTACTCTAACAACATGTCCATTTAAACTCCTCCAATAAATACTTTTCTTCAAGAGGTATCTCTAATTAATCCCTCTAATTCATTCCAAAATTTTTCTTTTATGCTTACCAAAACCTACCAGGAGCATAGACACTTATAACATTGATAATCTTAGTATCACAATAATCTTTAAAGCTATAATTCTATCTCCACATCTATTAATACTTATAACATTATCCTTCAAACTTTATCTATAATCACCTACACCATTTCTAGTTTGACTTTATACAAAGTTTAAAACCTAAACTATCAATCTCCTACACCAACCCAATAATAAACCTAAACTAAAAAAATAATACCTAAAAATAAACCTAAAAGAAAATCCTAAAACCTAAACCTTAGAAAATTAAAATAATAACCTAAACCTAAACCTAAAAATAAAGAATAATACTTAAACCTAAAATAGAAAATAAAAAAAATTAAACTAAAAAATAATCCTAAAATAAATAAACTAAACTAAATAAAAATAAAAATAGACCTAAATAAAAATAAATAATAAAAAATAACTAAAATAAATAAAAAATACATTAAATAAACTAAATAAATATAAACCTAATTTAAAATGTATAAAATTTTAAAAATTAAAAGAAGTAATAAAATCCCTAAATCCTAAACCAAACTTTAAAACCCAAGCCATAAAACCTAAACCCTAAACTAAACCCTAAAACCCTAAAAACCTAAAAAAATTATACCCTAAACCAGAAACCTTAAACCCAAACCCTAAACCATAAAACCTAAATCTAATCCTAAACCTAAACCCTAAGCCCTAAAACCTAAAACCAAAACTAAACTAAATAAAACCTAAAATAAACAAATAATAAACTTAAACTAAAATAAAAATAAAAATAAAATAAAAAATAACTAAACCTAAACCTAAACCTAAACCTAAACCTAAACCTAAACCTCAATCTAAACCTAAACCTAAAAATAAAATAAAATAAAAAATAAAAACTAAACTAAAATAAAATAAATAATAACCTAAACTAAACTAAAAAAAAATACTATAAACTAAAAAACCTAACTAAAATAAAACTAAACATAAAAATAAAAAATAAAATAAAATAACAACAAAATAAAAAACTAAACTGAAAAAATAAACTTAAAAATAAATAAAAAATAAAATCTAAACCCTAAACTTTAAAAAAACCAAAACCTAAAATAAACAAAATAAAATAAATATAAACCTAAACTAAAATTTACTAAACTAAAATAAATAAAACCTAAACCTAAACAAAAAATTAAAATAAAACAAAAAATAAATAAGAACCTAAACTAAACTAAAAAATAGAATAAAGCTAAAAAATATAAAACCTAAATAAAATAAAAACTAAAGGTAAAATAAAAATAAAATAAAATAATAATTAAATAAAAACTTGAACCAAAAAAATAAACTTAAAAATAAATAAAAAGTAAAATTTAAACCCTAAACTTAAAAAGAAAACCAAAACATAAATTAAACAAAATAAAATAAATATAAAAATAAACTAAAATAAACTAAACTAAAATAAATAAAACCTAAACCTAAGCCTAAAATAAACTAAACCTAAACCCTAAACTAAATGAAATAAAATGAAATGAAAATTAATCAAAACCTAAATTAAAAAATATAAACTAAAAATAGACCTAAAATAAAAACCTAAAACCTAAACCTAAAAAACTAAAATAAAAACCTAAAACTAAACATAAAAATAAAAAGTAAAAAAAATAAAACTAAACTAAAAAAAACATAAACCTAAACCTAAACCTAAACCTAAAAAATAAACTAAAATAAGAAACCTAAACTAAAATAAATTAACCAAAATAAATAAAAATAAAAATAAACCTAAAGAAAAATAAAAAATAAAATAAACTAAAATAAAAAAAACTAAATAAACCTAAACCTACTAGTTAAAAAAAAATAACCTAAAACCAAAATCCTAAACTGTAAACCCTAAATCATAAACCCTAAACCCTAAACACAAAACCATAAAACTAAACCTACAACCCTAAACCCTAAACCCTAAACCATAAACCCTAAACCCTAAAACCCTAAACCCTAAACCCTAAACCTAAAAACCTAAAACCTAAACCCTAAATCCTAAATCCTAAACCCTAAACCCTAAACCCTAAACCTTAAACACAAAACCCTAAATCCCAAATCTTAATTGCTAAACCCTAAACCCTAAACCTTAAACCCTTAAAAGCTAAAAACCTAAAGCTAAACTAAATAAAACCTAAAAATAAAATAAATAAATATTCATAAACAAAAAAGTAAAATAATAAAATAAAATAAAAGCCTAAACTTTGACCTAAACCTAAAAATGAATATAAAATATAAATTATAAACTAAACTAAAATAAAATAAATAAAAACCTAAACTAAACTAAAAAATAATAAACCTAAACAAAATAAAACTAAACCTAAAATAGCAATAAAATAAACCTAAAGTAAAATAAAATAAACACTAAATAAAAACCTAAACCTAAAAAATAAATCTAAAAATAAATAAAAAATATAAACTAAATCATAAACCAAAAAGAAAAACCTAAACCTAAAATAAAAATAAAATAAAACTAAACATAAACTAAAATAAACTAAATAAAAATAAATAAAACATAAACCTAAACCTAAAATAAACTAAACCTAAACCTAAACCTAAACCCCAAATAAAATAAAATAAATTAAAAATAAACCTAAACCATAATTAAAAAAATAATACCTAAAATAAACCTAAAATAAAATCCTAAAACCTAAACCTAAAAAAAAATAAAATAAAAACCTAAACCTAATCCTAAAAATAAAAAAAATAAAACTTAAACCTAAAACCTATAATAAAAATAAAACTAAACTAAAAAATAATTTTAAACGTAAACCTAAACCTAAAAAATAAACTAAAATAAATAAACCAAAAATAAATATACTAAACTAAATAAAAATAAAAATAAAAATAAACCCAAATAAAAATTAAAAATAGCTTAAATAAATAAAAATAAACTAAATAAACTAAATAAACCAAAACCTACTAGTTTACTTAATTTAAGAAAATTAGAAAAATGAAAAAAATTTAAAACAAATAAAAAAATCCCTAAATCCTAAACCCTAAACCCTAAACCTACAACCATAAACCCTAAACCCTAAGCCATAAAACCCTAAACCCTAAACACTAAACCCTAAAACTACAAACCCTAAACCTTCAATCCTAATCCCTAAAACCTACAAACCTAAACCGTAAACCCCAAACCCCATACCCTAAACCACAAACCATAAACCCTAAACCCTAAAAACCTAAAAACCTAAACCTAAACTAAATAAAACATAAAAATAAAATAAATAAAAAAACTTAAACTTAAATAAAATATTAAAATAAAATAAAATAAAAAACCTCAACTATAACCTAAACCTAAACCTAATCCTAAAAATAAACTAAAATAATAAATAAAAACTAAAATAAAATAAAATAAATAAGAACCTAAACTAAACTAAAAAATAAAATAAACCTAAAAAATTAAAAAACCTAATTAAATTAAAAATAAAATGTAAAATAAAAATAAAATAAACCTAAAATAAAATAAAGTAAAAACTAAATAAAAATCTAAACTTAAAAATAAATAAAAAATAAAATCTAAAACCTAAACAAAATAAAATAAAGCTAAACCTCAACTAAAATAAACTAAACTAAAATATATAAAACCTAAACCTAAACTAAAAAAAAAAGTTTAACCTAAACCTTAAACTAAATAAAATAAAATAAACTAAAAATAAACCTAAACCTAAACTAAAAAATAAAAACTAAAATTAAACCTAAAATTAAAAACCTAAAACTATAAAAATAAAATAAAACCTAAAGTTACACCTAAAAATAAAAAGTAAAACATAAACCTAAAAAATAAAGTAAAGCTAAAATTAAAGTTAAAAAAAACATAAACCTAAACCAAAACCTAAAAAATAAACTAAAATAAAAAACATAAACTAAAATAAATAAACCAAACTATATAAAAATAAAAGTAAAAAATAAACCTAAATAAAAATAAAAATAAAATAAACTAAAATAAAAAAGAAATAAACTTAATAAACCAAAACCTGCAGGTTTAAAAAAAAACCCTAAATCGTAAATCCTAAACCCTAAACCCTAAATCTTAACCCTTAAACCCTAAACATAAACCCTAAAACTAACCCTAAACCTAACCCTAAACCTAAACAATACCTAAACCTAAACTAACTTAAACCATAAACTGCCTAAACACTAAACCCTAAACCCTAACACCTAACTTAAACCCTAAAGCACTCCCCTAAACACTAAACCCAAAACCCTAAACTATAAACTAACCCTAAACCTTAAACCCTAAACTCGAAGCTAACCCTAAACCTTAAAACATAAACACTAAACCCTAAACTTGAAAAACCCTAAACCCTAAAGCCTAAACACTAAATCCTAAACCCTAAACCCTAACCCTAAACCCTAAACCATAAAACCCTAAACCCAAAACCCTAAACTCTAAACCCTAAAAACCTAAAAACCTAAACCTAAACTAAATGAAACCTAAAAATAAAACAAATAAATAAACCTAAACCTATATAAAATAAAGTAAATAAAATAAAAACCTAAACTAAAACTTAGACATAAACCTAAAAATATAATAAAAAATTAGAAATAAACTAAAATAAAATAAATAAATAAAAACCTAAACTAAACTAAAAAGATAAAATAAACCTAAGTATAAAAAAACTAAATAAAATAAAATAAAAACTAAATAAAAACATAAACCTAAAAAATAAACATAAAAATAAAAGAAAAATAAAACCAAAAATAAAAATAAAATAAACCTAAACCTAAACTAAAATAACTTAAACTAAAATTAATAAGACCTAAACCTAAACCTAATATAAACTTAACTTAAACCTAAACTTAAACTTAGTAAAATAAAATAAACTAAAAATAAACCTAAACCTATACTAAAACAAAAAACCTAAAAAATAAACCTAAAAATAATCACTTAAAACCTAAACCAAATAAAATAAAATAAAAACCTAAAGCTAAACCTAAAAATAAAAAAATAAAACCTAAATCTAAAAACCAAAATAAAAATAAAACTCAACAAAAAAATAAACTAAAAAAAATCCTAAACTAAAATAAGTAAACCTAAAATAAATAAACTAAACTAAATAAAGATAAAAAAAGATAAATCTAATAAAAAATAAAATAATATAAACTTAGATAAATAAAAATTAAAATAAATATACCTAAACCTATAGAATAACTTTTTTTTTAAAAACCCTAAACTCTAAAAGTAACCCTAAACCCCAAACCCTAAACCAACAACCCTAAACCTACAACCTTAAACCTACAACCTTAAACCCTAAAACCCTAAACCCTAAAGCCTAAACCGTAGACCCTAAACCCTAATCCCAAAACCATAAACCCTAAACAGTAAAACCCTCAATCATAAACCCTAAACCCTGAAACCCTAAACCCTAAACCCTCAACCCTAAACCTTAAACCCTAAAACCTACAACCCTAAACCTTAAACCCCGAACACTAAACCCTAAACTAACCCTAAACCCTAAACTAAGCCTAAACCTTAAGAATGGGAAGAACTTTGGCAGCAGGAACATCACCGTCAACTAGGCTCAGTCTAGATCTGGTGGTGGAGGAAAAGGCAGAGGCGACGGTTATCGTAGTGGTGGTGGGGGATCTAGAGGTGCTAGTGGATATGGAGGTGGCGGTCAGAGTAGTGGTGGTTATGGAGGAAGGAGGAGAGACGGAGGTTACAACCATGGTGGTGGCGGAGGGAGAGATCGGGGATATGATGGCAGATACCACTACTCAAGAGGCGGTGGTGGTTCTGATGGGAACTAGAGAAACTAAAGAACGACCAATCCGATCTACTACCTATGGAAATGTGACTTTACAGTAGAGACGGTTCTACTTATTTAGAGTTTTTTTCTATTGGTGCTCATTTTTTATCGATGTCATTGCTTGTGTCATAAAAAACTTGGGTGCTACTTGGTTGATGAAATTGAAATGAATAAACATTTAATATGAATTTATTCTCTATTAAAAATTAACATAAACCCTAAACTAAAACTTAAACCCTAAACTTAAAACCAAAACCCTTTCCCCTAAACCCTAAATCCTAATCCCTAAACCCTAAAAACCCTAAACACTAAATACTAAACCCTAAACCATAAACCGTAAACCCTAAAACCCTAAAATCTTAACCATAAACTTTAAACCCTAAAACCTACAACCTTAAACCATAAACTCAAACCATAAACCCTAAACCCTAAACTAACCCTAAACTAACCTTAAAACTAACCCAAAACCCTAAACCCTAAAAACTAAACCTTGAATAAAGATGTCATTAGGAGTAGATCTAAAGAATGACCTAATCCTAAAATAGTTATGGTAGCTAAAGAAAATGTCTTCAAGAGACTTTTCCTTGACTATTAAAGATTTGAATACCCTAAAACCTAACCCTAAATCATAATATAATATTACATATAATAGTACAATGTAGCATCATATCCTAGAGCATGTAATGATGTGTTTTGGATGTTATAAGATATTTTGAAATGTTTTAGTATATTATGGTATTGTGCCCTATAGTCTATATTAATATAAATCATAAAAATATTAATTTAATAAATCAGATGATGAAATTTATTAAATTTGAAGTGGGAATTAGGTTGTAGTACCAAAGGTGTGCTACTCCACTTGTAGTCTAAAAAGTAACTTTTTATGTTCAAAATAAATATTATATGTTGCAGCATAGTATAGCATCATATATCATAATATATTATTCTGTGCATTTTAAATTCTTTTAGTATTTTATAATCATACAGTCGAGTCTACACTAGCATTATTTATAAAAATGTTGATTTAGACTTTAATATTGTGGAATTTGGACAAATTCATAATAGGTAGAGCATGGGATCATAATATTTTGTTTCAATTTAAAATCTATAAGTGATACAACTAAAATATATAGTTTTTTATTATTTAGACTAAAATTATGATTTTTTATCTTCAGCAATCCATTCTAATGTGATATACAATCTAATATAATATAATATGTCATAGTGTATTATAATATAGGATGCCATACCATAGTTTAGGATCATGCATTATAACATACTATTGTGTATTACTACATATTATTTAGCATATTTTACTTTGCTATTGTATGATGTAGTATAGTTTGTACTAGTATAATTCATAAAGATACTGATTTATAGGCTGAGATGATGGGATTTGGCCAAATTTAAGGTAAGCTTTAAGGAACATCATTGGGGGTGTGCTATGGTGTGTCATTTAATCAAAAGAATGAAATTTTGCATCCAAAATAAATGTTAATTTTTCAACCAAATTTGATAAATATTTTACTTAAAGTGATTCATTTTAAGGTGTAATGTAAGATAATATATGATATCAAAGCATATTAAAATATAATGTTCATAACATTAAAACATTACATATATATGAATGTGGTGGTGTGTTACTTAAATGTTATTGTACATTTTAGTATATTTTACTTTTGTTATAATACGTTGGGTCAAAACACACAAAAATGATAATTTGAAGGTTCAGATGGAAGAATTTGGCCAAATTCACAGCACACAACAAGAAGCGACACCAATATTAAGCTATTTTGTAGCATTTCTAATAGAAAATAATAATTTTACATCCAAAATGAACATTATTCATATTTTGAGAAAGTTTTGTTATTTGTTCCTTTTAAGTGATTCTAATGAGGTGTAAAGTTAGACAATATATTATATTATAGCAAATTATAATTTAAAATCTTATATTATAATATAATATGGTGTGTTAATTCACACTATAATATGTTTAGCATGATATTTATTATTTAGTTTGAGCTTGCACCATCACAAATCATAAAATGTTAATTACAATGTTAAGATGATGTAATTTGAATGAATACATTATTAGGATTTTGGTTGAAGTATTAAAGGTATGCATAAGAGAAGAAATAAGATTTGAAGAGAATACCATGTCAAGGACATGGAGGGAGATCCGCTAGGGGATCACACATGCATTGGACATTACAGGTGAGGGGTCTATGACGAGGGAATAGAAGAAGAAAATCTGCTGGGATAAGGTTTGAATTTGATTTGATTATATGATTTTGCAAATAAGATTTATTGGGGATAAGAATCTATAATCCACCAAGTATTAAGATCGAATCAACTTTAATTTATTTTATTTTAATTGATGTGGAGGCATATCTGCTAAAGATATGGGCTCAAGTCTGCTGGGGATCAGGTATATGAATCTTCCACTAGGAAAGCATGTTCGCTATTCATTGGGGAATGGGATTTGAGTTTGATTTCATTGATTTATTTGGGGATGTATCCACTGAGGATAATATTTTGGTTGGATTTCTTTGATTTAGATTCTACTGGGGGAGTTGGTTTAATTTGGCTCCACTAGGTTGGTTTTGAATTAGATTTTTTGCATGAGTTATTTATATATGATTTGGGGCTCCAGGGAGAAGGGTGTGATTTAACTCTAGGGAAAATCAGTTGGGTTTAATTTAAGTTAATGTATGGATCTATCGATGATGGACCCACTAAGAAGGGGCTATATCAGCCTTGACCTACCTCAGTTTACAAATCCAAAAAGATAGTCTACCAACTGCAGGGTAGAGCTAGCCAACCTAAGGGGTTTCCTTTTTGTGTGCAATGGCTATGCTAGAAAAAATGGTGCAAGACTTACATCTTCCAAAGTGAGGAAAAATTACTAGGGTGACTTATTCGATGCACAATAAATCGAACCTGACTTAGGGTGACTATTAAGTGAATGTCACTGGGGACTTATGTCAAATCAAAAGTAGTCAGGATTAATTTTATCTTAATTTGATGTGATTTGAAATGGTTTGTTTGGTTTAGGTAATTTTTGAATTAAGGGCATATCCACTAGGGATGTGAGCTTGATCAAATTTGATAGATTTAATTAATGACCATGTTAGTGTGCGATGGACCCACTAAGATGGGCTTATATTAGACTTTTCCTATCTCAGATTTACAAATCCAAAGGGTTAGTCTACTGTCCGTGGGGTAGAGCTAGCCATCCTAAGGGGTTTCCTTTCAGTGTGCAATTGCTGTTATAAGAAGAAGGCATAGCAGACTTACATCTTCTAAAGCAGGAAGAACCGCTGGGGTGACCTATTGGTAGCACAACAAATTGAACCCGACTTAGGGGCGACTACTGAGTGAATTTTGCTGGAGACTTATATCAACTCAAGAGTTGTAAGGCAATTCCTATGGGGAGTTTTGCTGACATTTCCCTAAAGATAGGCTACCTGCTTGGGAAAAGGTACCGTTAGGGATGTCCTCCTAATCCACAAGTGAATATATATTTTGTTTATATGTTTGTGTGGACCCTGTTCATGTGTGAGGGACCACACTGATAATGGGTTATGTCAGCCTTGACATATCTCAGATTTATTAGACCAAGGAATAATATGCACATCCATAGGACAGATTCTCCAATGACAGGGGTAATTACTAGGAAAGGGAACTGGCCAATTTGATAGTAATCTGGGTAGTGTCTAAATGGGGTCGCAAAGAATTTCATCCAAATATAGTGCCCATAGGAGAGGTGTTGCTTGGAGCATTATCCTGAGCCAGAAAGGAAAGCCTCTAGGTGTATAGTGGCCAACTCAAGGAGAAAGCATAGCTGATTTACATCTGCCATGAGTGGTGTATCCTAAGGTGCGAGAACTAACCAACCTAAGGTGTATCTGTCAACATGAGTGGCGTATCCATTAACATAGTGAGAACCAACCAACCTAAGGTGCCCATCGAGTAAATGAACAATCTAAAAGAAAGCATGTAGGCTTACAACTTCCCAAGAATCGATCATTGAAATAGTTTAGCATCGGC